>JAVJIF010028661.1:0-20445 GCA_038442645.1 Agave tequilana
TGTGAAGTTGTAGAGGGTGCGGCCTCAAGTGAGCTAGTGAGCTCCGTGTTGGTATGGCGGCACCATGAGAGCGGACTTGTGAGTCCATAGAGTTCTAGTGAGAACTTGTAACAGTTGACGATCTAGTGAGATCGGTCATAGTGAAAATCCTTCATAGTGTTAAAAGGCGGGGACGTAGAGCAGTGGCTCGAATCTCGTACATATCATCGTGTTTGCGATTGCTTACTCTTTCTCTCTTAACTCTAATCTCTCTTTACCTACTTGCACATTTATATTGTTTACTTATTGCAAGTATTCTTTATGTTGTGATTGGTATTTGCGAGGTTGCTGGCAAGTAAATTTTAATTCCGCATTATCTGTCATTTAGTATAGCCATCACCTATTCATCCCCCCTCAGGTGATTTACATATTTCATGCATACATGCAATCATTGAGGACAATGCATGAGATAGGTGTGGAGGAGGGTCTAACATGTAACATCTAACATTCTAACATGTAACATACTTAACATGATAAAAAAATTAAGTTAATTAATTTATTTATTTTGAAAAAATAATATTTTGATTTATTTTTGTAAGTAATTAAGTTATTTTTTAGAAACAGGAAATCATAATTAGAATGTCTTAGTAGTTGGTCAAAATAAGATTATTTGTTTGACTTTTAGGTTTTGGAAGAAAATTAAAAAAGTAATTTAGTCTTGATTTTTACCTTGATGAAATATGCATACTTTATACACTTACATACTTAGGATTCAAAACAAAGACTCTGGTGTCTTAGAAAAAATATATAAATGTGAAAATAAACAAGTTTAATTATTGACTAGCTAGGTGCTTTGGCCTAAGAAAGCCTTGGTATTTACGCGAAAGATAATTAGTAAGTTTGAAAAAAGAAAAAATAAAATATATAAATATAATATATGTATTAACACATCTAATAATCAATTAGTTAAGTATTAGGGCCTCAAGAAGCCTTGAGACTTACAAAAAACAATTAGATGAGTTATACATATTAAAAAAAAAAAAGGAAGTGCTTAAAAGGTAACAAAATGGTAATACTTCAAACTTCTTTCAAAAAAAATAATATATATAATATAAGGTGTAAGAGTTAAAGTTGAAGAATCCGAGTCAAAATCCACGAACACAAAGGTGCATATGACTTAGGGTAAAATAATAGACTAAGTGAGAAATTCAGTTTTAATCCTAAATTAGATTGATAATAAATACTTATATAGAGACTCTGTATAAGAATGAATAATTAGATGATCTTAAGACTTATAAATTAACTTGATTTTTGTAAAAAACTTTCAAATATTTTTCTCTTTCAAAATGAATTTTGAAAACACTAACACTTTATTTTTCTTTCTTTATGGATTTTGCGGGTGTAATTTACAGAAAATCCTCACGAGATAAAACTCGTCCTCTAGGGGTAACTTAGAGGTTTAACGGCTATTTGCGCGTGCTAAGTGCAATCGTGATTCCTACAAAAGTTAGTTAGTTTAGATTAGATTAGTTTTTCTTTTTTTTTTTACTCGAGGATGAGTAAAAGATAGGTGTGGGGGTGTGATTGTTCATCAAATGTGCATATTTTTAGTCATATTTTCATATTTATTTTTTATTAAATATTTCTATGTAATGATATTTTTTGCTTAGTATTATACAACCCTCCATAAATCGAGGAAGAAAAGATAAGGTGATTAAAAAAGCCCAAAAGTTTAAGAGAAGCCAAGAGCCCATCAAATCTAAGTAAATTTAGAGATAATCCTATTCAATTTAGAGATAAAGGAGAATCAATTTAAATCAAGTTGATTGAGTTCCAAGTCAAAGATAAATGAGGACAATTCAAATTTAAATTCAGATTTATAGATAACTTATTTCTTAAGTTATCTAGGAAACAAGAGTATTTTAATTCCGAAGTTCAAACAAAGATTCTGAGGGTATATCTCCATATGGACGGACGGGATGAAGTCAGAGCCTAAAATTCAGGCCCAGATTTCCCTGTATTGCCATAAAAATGCGGCAAATGCCGCGTTTTCGCGGCTTTCTGGTAGCGGTTGGTGTGGCGATTGAGTGTGTGTATTCGACTGAGACTCTACCATATATTTTCCCTATAAATAGAGAGGTAGAGTCAAAGAGAGGGGCATCTCAAAAGATCTAAGTTTATGCTTCCTTTAGTTTTGAATTTAGTTTGTATTTTCTAAGTTTTAGAAGCAAGAGAAAATTTTGTAAGAAGAAGAAGCCATTGTAATTCGAGGTGATAGATCAATACAAAGTGTTTTTGTTCTTTTCAATCTCCCTTGTTATTTATTTGCTTTATTCCTTATTTGCTTCTTTATTATTTCATGCAATCTTCAGCATATAATATGCTTAGTTTAGATTACACCATGAGTAACTAAATCTTCTTTTATGAGTTGCTAATATCACCACCATGAACTTATAGTATTAAATAGATACCATTAAATTCTATGCATGCTTAAACCCTAGATTTATCTTGAAGGCACATGAAATAAATTCATTTCAACTGAATTTTCTCTCTCACAAACTTCTTGAACCTCACTTATCATCATATACTATAGGAAGTTGTAAAAGAGAGTGTTTGTGATACATGTGGTCACCAAGAGCTTGTAAACCTCATTGGCTTTGTGCTACCTCTTTTGTACAAAATTAAAAGTTGGAGTTGTGTACTCCGGTCTTGTGTAAACCTTGTACTTCCTTTGTGGATGCTCCTTTGTAAAAAATCCTTAGTGGATAGTGAAATCCTTCACGCGGTAAGACGAGGACGTAGAGCTTTATGCTCGAACCTCAAAACAAATCTCTTGTGTTTGTGATTGTTCTCTCTCTTACTCTATTCTGCTTGCTATTATTTATACTTGTGTTTTACATTCATTTGCACTTGCTATTCATTGCTAGCATCATCCTTGTCGATTTTTCATTCTCTCAATTAAGAAGGCAATTGAGCACCTCAACTCATTGTCTAGAGGAATATGAAGGAGAAGTTTTAGAGCCCTTCATAGGAAATCCAACTTCACTTCTTAATTTGCGTTGACCGTTTGCATCATTCATTTTATAATTATTTGCATTTTCACATTATTTGTCATTAAATTAGCACTACACCTATTCACCTCCCTTTAGGTGTACTTTCAGGGGGCGTAGTTTTTTTATTCTAATTCTTCTGAGGTGCTCGATGGGACCCACCGAGAAGGCGAAGCGTCTTTGCGAGATGACCATGTTTCGTCTCCTGCACGTGGTTCAAGGGGTTTAGGGACGAGTTTGCGAGGCACGTTTCGAGGAGCTCCAGCAGAATGAACAAGACGAGGGCGTGTTTGGATTCATGAAAGTGAGCGAAAATGGGAAGTGAGAGTGGGAAATATGAAAATGTAGTGGGAGATTGAGATTTGTGGAAATAAGTGTTTCGGTGTTTGATTATAATGTGAAAGTGTAAGTGAATAAATATATTGTATTTTTCGGTGTTTGGTTAATAATGTAAAACTGGAAGTGAAAAAGTTGACTACAAAATAATATTAAATTAAATATTATTTTTGAAGTGACATTTTTGAACTGTAATTAGACTGCAAATAGAACTTACATGAAATCAAAATTTAATACATTAAGTTACAACTTATTATAAGTGAGATTTACATGACCACAAAATTAACTGTAACATCTGAAAATGAGGAATGAAAGTGTAAAAGATGTGTAAAAGGGATAAGAGAAAAGGAAAAGATGTGTTTTATTTCTCATTTTCGGTTCGAAACAAATAAGAGAAATTAGAAATGAGTTTTTTCACTTCTCATTTTCCTCTCACTTTCATGAATCCCAACACATAGCCGCTTCGTCTCCTACACGTGGGACGCTTGAGTCGTGACTCGCGGCTGACGAGCTGCATAGGGCGGCGACCGCTTGGGGAACAACCGCCTTCGATTCTTCCGTAATCGTTGGAACGTGATTTACGCGCGCTGGCGGGTGGCGTCAGCTCGGTTGTTGACGTCTGCAACGAGCTCGAGGCATGCAGCACGAGCACGAGGCGTGCAGCTGGAGACGAATTTACTGATGACTCCTCGCGAGGAAATCGAGGCAGCTCATTGTCTCAATTGGGCAGGCGCCAAAATAGGAGCGGGGACAAGAATGAAAAATGATCAAAGGAGTGATCATGATGGGTCTCTGCTGATTCCTCGTGCAGAAATCAAGGCAACTTTTTTTCTCAAGTGGACACGAATGTTGGCGGCAATATGGGAGGGGAAAAAAAAAAAAAAAATAGGGAATGATCAATTGGGATCACCGCTTCTTGATGGGTCGGCTTCTAATGGGCCTACAGTTGGGCCAAGTTTTAATGGAAGACTTAGTTTAGGGCTGGGTGGCCCAAGGCCTGCGGTGATCTTTTCAAAACGAGTTTGAGAAATTCATGGGTCGATTTTGTAATGGACAATAATATGTTAGTAATTGTGGAAATGTAGCAAATTCCGAACTGGCTTTGGCTAGGGCGGACCATCGCGGGGCGGCGAAGCTGGCATGGGGAGGCGGTCGCCGGCAACGTACATCCCGTCCCCGGCAAACTGGACAACAAGTTTCTTGGGACAGAGGAGGTTGGTGATGATCCAGTTGTCAGGATTTGGTGGATGGTAGAATTCTGATAGAGGAAAATGTTCTCAATATTGACGGTGATCCTTCTCAGCAAAACTGTGGCATTCTTTTGAGATCCCGATGTGGACGGCGTAGAGGGGTCTCTTCACGAGGACGATTGGTTGTTAGGAAGATTCCCAGACAGAGGCTTCTACGGGGTGATCGCAATTATGTTGATGATATGATCAACTGCGCAAACGTCTCGCGCCTTCCTCGGGCAGGTACCACTCTTTTTCAAGTTTTAATTGTATGTCAGATGATTATTTGCTTTTCATTGCTCAAAATGTGGGATTATAACGGTCCCATTTTTCAATTGCCGAATTACCATAATCATTAACCCTTACACTTAACCGTTTTAATAATCACTGAAAAATCAACAGCATCTCCTCTGTATGTACTACTCTGCCCTGATATACAAAATATATATCATAGTTTCGGCCAACATCAGCCTACTTATCAAATCCATCGAGGAAACAATCTCGGCTATTAATATACACAATTAAAAAAATACACTCGAGAGTTCCCTTCTCGGCATCCTCAATCCATACATATCTGTTTCAAATCCAACTCCAAATTTAAAAACTATAACCATATAGATATATGTATATCCTCATGCACATAACTATAAATATCAGCTATCTATTTCATAATCTAACACGTGCTATATAAACATCTATCATAGTTAACATTAATATATACAAACTGTTAGCCCAAAGGCCTATCACTCTGATTTTGATGATGATTAACTCATGTAGTTATAGTACTAATAATCTTATATTTTTTCAGTTTTAGATATTCATTCAAGATCTTAATTGGTTTTAACTTCAACGAAAGATTCGAAGTTAAGTTTTGAAGCTAACACGTGTTGACTTAAGAGCTCAAGTATAAAGATCATACCAAGAACTCAATAAGGAGTCTAACTCAAAGGAATCAAGTTTAGATCAAGTGTACTTGGAGAAGAAAATCTACAAGAAGACTTGTCTCTAGATTTTTTAAGTATTTAGAATTTTTATATAGAATAGATTAGTTTTGAGCTTATATACTTACACACGCAAAAATATTATGTTGGTTTTCAAGAACAAGAGTTTTGGTTTTCGGTTTAACCCGTTTTTGATTTCATGAATAGATTTAATCAAAAACAAGTTCATATTATATTATATGTGTATTGGATTCTATCCACACATATTATGCTTCAATTAAGTTTCAATAACTTGTTTTTGTATTTATACAAGTTTTGGAAAAACTAGATTTTCATTTAAAAGTTAATTTTTGAAAACTATATTTTTAAGATTGAAAATTTTTATCTCATAAATAAGTTCACATGTTTGCAATATGTGATGATTTTTTATCACACATATTTGTACTATATTGTATTTCATGAACGTATTTTTGTAGAATTTATTGAGATTTATTGAAATTTAATTGGATTTAAAAAATATTTTAAATACATAAGTATAGTTTTTGGCTTGAGTCCGGTCGACCCACCCAGTCTACCGAATATGCATATGCCTAAGTGTTGTGCATGTTGATCGACCGATCGGTCGACCATTGTAGACTCACTACTCTCTGCTTGTTTTCGGTAGATCGGTCGGTCGAGCGCCAGAAAAATTTGCTCTCTAGATTGGGTGCGGTCGATCGCCCGGTCGACCACAGGCCTATTTGGCCTGGGTTTTGACCCCAACAGCTCTAATTTTCTGGGCCTATATAAATCAGATTTTGGGGAGAGTTTTCTCTAAGATTTTTGAAGAATTTTGCAACCAGTTTTCAAATGCTATCTTGCCTATTTTTTAACTGAGTTTTCAACAAGTTTTGAGCTTCAAATCCACATCTTTAAGTGTGTTTATTCAAGTGTTTTAAAGTTTTGGAAAATCAAAGAAAATAAGTTTTGAAAATAGAAGTTTTTGCTTTTCAAGTTTCTATATCTTCATAAAAGTTTTCCCAATTGTTTTTTAAAGAGCTTCATTTTTAAAAATCTTTGTTTCTCGCAAGCTTGAGCTATCATTGCAAAATCTATCGTTTAGGATCTTGTATTGTGAGATTCTTTGTTTGTGATTTTGTGGTCACCAAGAATTGTAACCTCTAATTTCTTTTGTGCATTAGGCTTTGTGCCCTCCTCTTGTATAGAGGAGTATTGGTTTTTGCCTCCCTCTTGTGTAGAGATGATTTGCTTTGTGCATTGACTTTATGCCTCCTCTTATGTAGAGAATCGGAGCTTGTATCCTTTGTGGAGTTGGAGATAATGAAAATCATTTTAGGTGAAGGCGGAGAAGTAGAGCAAGTGGCTCGAACCTCAAAATATATCCATATGTTTGCGCCAAATGGGAGCGGGGACAAAGTGAAAAATGATCAATGAGTGATCATGATGGGTCTGCTGATTCGTCGCGCGGAAATCAGGCAACTTTTATTATCAGTGGACACGAATGTTGGCGCTAATAGGGGAGCGGAGTAAAAAACAGGGAATGATCAATTGGGCTCACCTCTTCTTGATGGGTCAGCTTCTAATGGGCCTACAGTTGGGCCAAGTTTTAATGAAAGAGTTAATTAGGGCTGGATGGCCCAAGGCCTGAGGTGATTTTTTCAAAAAGTTTGAGAAATTCATGGGCCAATTTTGTAGTGGACAATAATCTGTAAGTAATTGTGGAAATGTTGCAAATTCCCAACGGGCTTTGGCTAGTGCGGACCATCGCAGGGCGGTGAGGGCTGGCAAGGGAAGGCTTTCACCGGCAACATAGATCCCATCCCCGGCAAAGTGGACAACAAGTTCTTGGGATAGAGGAGGTTGGTGATGATCCAGTTGTCGGGATTTGGTGGATGGTAGAATTCCGACAGAGGAAAATGTTCTCAATATTGACGGCGATCCTTCTCAGCAAAACTGTGGCATTCTTTTGACATCCCGACGTGGACGACGCAGAGGGGTCTCTTCACGAGGACAATTGGTTGTTAGGAAGAGTCCCAGACAGAGGCTTCTACGGGGTGATTGCAATTCTGTTGATGATATGATCAACTGCGCAAACATCTCGCGCCTTCCACGGGCAGGTACCACTCTTTTTCAGTTTTTAATTGTATGTCAGATGATTATTTGCTTTTCATTGCTCAAAATGTGGGATTATAACGGTCCCATTTTTTAATCACCGAATTACCATAATCATTAACCCTTGCACTTAGCCGTTTAATAATCACTGAAAAATTCAGCAGCATCTCCTATGTATATACTACTCTGCCCTGATATACAAAATATATATCATAGTTTCGCCCAACATCAGCATACTTATCAAATCCATCGAGGAAACAATCTCGGCTATCAATATACACAATTAAAAAAATGCATTCGAGAGTACCCCTCTCGGCATCCTCAATCCAACATATCTGTTTCAAATCCAACTCCAAATTTAAAAACTATAACCATATAGATATTTGTATATCCTTATACACATATCTATAAATATTAGCTATCTATTTCACAATCTAACACATGTTATATAAACATCTATCATAGTTAACATTAATATTTACAAACTGTTGGCCCAAAGGCCTATCACTCTGATTTTGATGATGATTAACTCATGTAGTTATAGTACTTATGATCTTATGTTATTTAAGTTTTAGATATTCATTCAAGATCTTAATTGGTGTTTAACTTCAACGAAAGATTCGAAGTTAAGTTTTGAAGCTAACACGTGTTGATTCAAGAGTTCAAGCATAAAGATCATATCAAGAACTCAAGTAGGAGTCTAGCTCGAAGGAATCAACTTTGGATCAAATCTACTTGGAGAAGAAGATCTACAAGAAGACTTGTCTCTAGATTTTGTAAGTGTTAAAAATTTGTATAGAATAGATTAGTTTTGATTGCTCAAACTTATATACTTACACACACAAAAATATTATGTTGGTTTTCAAGAACAAGAGTTTGGTTTTCGGTTTAACCAGTTTTTTGATTTCATGAATATAGTTAAACAAAAACAAGTTCATATTATTTATATGTGTATTGGATTCTATCCACGCACATTATGCTTCACTTAAGTTTTAATGACTTGTTTTTGTATTTATACAAGTTTTGAAAAACTAGATTTTCATTTAAAAGTTTAATTTTTGAAAAATATAGTTTTGTTTTTAAGATTGAAAATTTTTATCTCAAAAATAAGTTCACATGTTTGCAATATATGATGATTTTTTATCATACATATCTATACTATATTGTAGTTTCATGAACGTATTTTTGTAGAATTTATTGAGATTTATTGAAATTTAATTAGATTTAAAAAATTTTAAAAATACTTAAGTATAGTTTTTGGCTTGAGCCCGGTCAACCGCCCGGTCTACCTAATATGCACATGCCTAAGTGTTGTGCATATTGATCGACCGATCAGTCGACCATTGTAGACTCACTACTCTCTGCTTATTTTCGGTAGATCGGTCGGTCGACTGCCAGAGAGCTTTGTTATCTGGATTGGGTGAGATCGACCACCCGGTCGACCACCAGGTCTATTTGGCATGGGTTTTGACCTCAACAACTCTAATTTTTCGGCCTATATAAATCAGATTTTGGGGAGAGTTTTCTTTAAGATTTTTGAAGAATTTTACAATCAGTTTTCAAATGCTATCTTGCCTATTTTTCAACAGAGTTTTCAACAACTTTTGAGCTTCAAATCTACATCTTTAAGTGTGTTTATTTCAAGTATTTCAAACTTTTAGAAAATCAAAGAAAACAAGTTTTGGGAAACAGAAGTTTTGTTCTTCAAGTTTCTATATCTTCATAAAAGTTTTCCCCATTATTTTCTAAAAAGTTTCATTTTCAAAATTTTTTGTTTCTCGCAAGCTTGAGCTATCATTGCAAAATCTATCATTTAGGATCTTGTATTTAGAGATTCTTTGTCTGTGATTTTTTTGGTCACCAAATTGTAACCTCCAATTTGCTTTGTGCATTTGGCATTGTGCCCTCCTCTTGTATAGAGGAGTATTGGCTTTGTGCCCTCCCTCTTATGTAGAGGTGTTTTGCTTTGTGCATTGACTTTGTGCCTCCTCTTGTGCAGAGAATTAGAGTTTGTATCCTTTGTGGAGTTCATTTTTAGAGATAATGGAATTCATTTTAGGTGTAGGCGGAGAGTAGAGCAAGTGGCTCGAACCTCGAATATATCCTTATGTTTGCGGCTGCTATCACTCAACTCTTTTTGTTTATATCTTGCATTACTATTGTTACTTATTCATACATGCTTGATATTATACCTACACTTGTTCTGGCCCAAAAGAGATATTAAAGCACCTCAACTCTTATAAAAGAGAATCTTGAGGAGAAGTTATAAATCCCTTCATCAAGAATTTGGTTTCACTCTTGGTTATCTATTTGTGTGTTTAGTTTTATTACCATAAAGGTTTAAATTTCGCATTTGATTAGCACTTCACCTATTTACCCCCTCTATGTGAATTTTCAATTGGTATCAGAACTAGTGCTCCTGATATCGGTTTAACCACCGAGGAGTGATCCTTATTTGCTAATCAATATACTTGTTTACACACGCTCATGACTTTTCTTGCTCCACCTATGTTTGATGTTAGTAACATCGATATGTGAAAAATCAAAATGAGTTCATATCTTAAAGCCCTAGGATTACATGTCTATCTTGCAACAACAAAAAGATCTTATATTGATAGACAAATATTTTGAGGCTAATGCACAATTCATGATCACACTTAAGAAAATCCTTAACAATGATTATATCACTAGGATTGTTAATTGTGATTCCAGTTTTACAGTGTGGAACACATTGATCTCTCTTGAAGAACAAGATCCAAATGATATGGAGAGAGATCAAGTAAAGTTGATTTTGACCAAGCATGTTTCATGGTCCAAGAGAATGGCTCCATTGAGGTAAACTCGGAATCTAATCTTGATGATAGTGCAAGTGTGTCAAATGATGATGCAAACATATTGAATGATGAGCTTGCCATGTTTTGTGAGGATTTGCTTGAAAATTTTAAATTGTTAAAAAATAAAAATTTGAAATTGAAGAAAGAAATTGACTTTTATCTTCAAAACTTGATTTTGTTTTAAAAGAGAAAGAAGAGATTCCAAATGAATCTTTGAAAAACTATGTTGATTGATTTCAAACGAAAGAGATTTTGCTTTTAAAAAAATGATTCTTTGAAAACTCAACTTGATAATGTTTCAAAAGAAAATGATACTTTGAAAAAAGAAATTGTTTTAATTTCAAAAGAAAAAAAGTATCTTTGAGTTGTTTGGAAAAAAAGATTTCTATTCCTATTACCAAAGTGAAAAAGAATTTTGTTTCTCATGCTAGTACTATTTCTTCTTTATTATTGTAAATGATATTTTGTGTTTTAAAGAAGAAGAGTGATTGTTTAAGCTCATCTTTGAGCCAATGTGATTTTGATCATAATAAATTGGAATCCATGTTCTAAGGAAACATGTTTCACACATTCATACACATACTTCATGACATACACATGCACACCATGTTTACACGCTTGCCACCATGTTTGCACTTATACACATTGTGGTCACAAAGACCATTTGGCATAATTTTGCTACGATAGAATGAATATTTCTAATGCCAATGTTTGGGTTTGAAAAGATACCGACTCCCAAGGACCAAAAAAGATTTGGATCCCAAAATCCACACCAATTATTTTTTTTAAGGTGTGGGCTCTCACAAAGCATGAGGTTTGGTGTTTTGGTGGTGAATGCAATCAAAACTTAATGGACAAATCAATGGATACATCACTATCAAGGAGTTTAGATGGGAGGACCACTTATTTTGGTGAAATGGAGATTAATCCTATTCACGTTGGTAACTATCTCTATTCTCCACCTTATGTTTAGTTTATACTTTAAATTGGATTTTTTAGCATGTTATGATTTGTGTGTTTTAATTATATGCTTAGATGCAATTTTTTTTTAAGTTTGTGATATACTTATATAGCTTTTGAGATACACCTTAAATTTTGTGCATAACATGATTCATATTCTTAGTGTACTTAATTATTGTTTAGTTATATGCGTATATGATAGTTTTAATGATTATTACATTTGTATATGTAATTCTTAAAAATGCATTTGTTTTGATATAATTTTTGAATAAATTTCTAGAATACACGCTTGACCTTTTATGAGATTATTTTAATTGATTTTTTTGCTTCATGTATTTGTAAATCTTGTTAAACTATGTGACATATATGTTGTATCCTTGATACACTCGATTTTATGTCATATACTCTATTATGTACTCAATTTATATTTGAATATATAAGTATGCTTTAGTTTTGATAAATCTTATATATATCTTGAAGTTTATCTTACATCTTCATATGCTTATTGAATATCTTGTTGGTAATATATTTGATGATTAGAGTTTTTGTCCCAACTATCTTGATATCTTTTAGTGAAAAAGAATTTTATTGATTTAGGATTTCATGTTTTTACAAATCAAATTTTCTACGTGTCATAGCTTGAAGAAAAAATTTTCAATGAGTTTTGATTTTGTACAAAGTTGTTTTATTTTCATGAAAATGTTATTTACATGAATCTTGTGCACTCATCTTATGTTTACTCATTTAATTTCTAATAAAGTATGTTCATACTATATAGATTTTGAGTGACAATTTTTATATAATTATCATGTTTATGAGATGTATATGAATGGTTTCTTGTTTGAAAAATTTTGAATAGTTTTCACAACTATTTTAAATATTTTTTTATTCTTTACTTGGTTGTATTTTCAAATTAATTTCAACTATTTTCAAATTATTTATTTTTTAAAATACCACCCCTTTGTGGGAGGTTGGTTGGGTGATCATACCTTGTATATACTTAACTGACTATTTTTTTAATATGTGTATGTAGGTTGGTGATTTCAATGAGTTATATACATGATTCATATGTTATATGATTTTGTTATTCTTATTTATCTATATATGTATGCTTTAAATTGTGAATGATATTTCAATTGGTATATTACATATACATGATTGATTATACATGTTTAACAATATTCATACATATTTTTATAGCACAATTGGTTTAATGTTAAGCTCATGTTCATTCAAATTGGTATCATAAATTAGTATTAATTTCAATTGATATCATTTTTTAAAGCTTATGCATTGGTTTTATGATTGTTTAAAAGGGAGAGAAATTTCTTGATTTAAATTTTATTGGTATATTATTCTCATCATTTTTGAGAAAAATATTTACCCACATTTCAAGTTGATTTACTAATTGGTATCCATGTTTATCCATTTGATTTCAATTGATATTTTTTGATATCATACTAGATTTTCAATTAACATCCTTTGCATGATTTTCAAATAATTTTCATTGGTATTTGTGTATTCAAAATGATGTAGCTATGTTGATTTTCAATTAACTCCTTTGCATCAATTATTTATCAATTGATGTATCTATTTTTATTTTAAATTGATTTATCCAAAATTTATATTTGGTATTATTTACAATTGGTATTTGTATTTGTTTATAATTGGTTTAATAATTTAGTATTTTCAAATTTTTGATAATTTACAATCGGTATTGTTTTTAGAAAATCAAATTTCAATTAATCTCCAAATTTATTTTTTATACATATTGCCTATATGCGAGGGGGGTTAACTTAATGTCTCCTCTATTTGTAAATTTATGATGAGTGTAAAATATAAAGAAAAGTTTGACCTCTCTTCTCTATGTAATGCATGAGTGTAGGGAGCTTAACATCTCTGTTTATATATTGTATATTATGCTTATGTGCTTAGGGTTTAGTCATTCCTTCTCCATGTAATGCATGTATGCATGGGAAGTTAACTTAACGTCTCTCCTCTTCATAAATTTATATCGCATATACATTTATTTTATTTTCTTTACCTCTTTGTTAATGAATTGACAAAAAGGGGGAGAAAAATTTAGAGTTTAAACATACTGTTATGTTTATGTTTGTGCATGTGTGTGTGTGTTGTGTGTGTGTGTGTGTGTGTGTGTGTGTGTGTGTGTGTTTTGATGTTATTTATGAGCTTACATTGAATATTTATATGTTTATTTTCTATTCATGAGTTAAGAGAGAGCTTTTACAAGCTTATCTTTAATCCATGCATATATAAACTCCACGAGTTTTGTCATCATAACAAAGGGAGAAACTGATGGCTCAAAGGCCTATCACTCTAATTTTGATGATGATTAACTCATGTAGTTATAGTACTAATGATCTTGTGTTATTTAAGTTTTAGATATTAGTCGGTGTTTAACTTCAATGAAAGATTTGAAGTCAATTTTTGAAGCTAACACGTGTTGATTCAAGAGCTCAAGTATAAAAATCATATCAAGACTCAAGAAGGAGTCTAGCTCGAAGAAATCAAGTTTGGGTCAAGTCTACTTGGAGAAAAAATCTACAAGAAGACTTGTCTCTAGATTTTTTTAAGTATTTAAAAGATTTGTATAGAATAGATTAGCTTTGATTGCTCAAGCTTATACACTGACACACATAAAAGTTTGATGTTAGTTTTCAAGAACAAGAGTTTGATTTTCGGTTTAATTTTTTTTTATTTCTTGAATAGATTTCATCAAAAATAAGTTTATATTATTTTATATGTGTATTAAATTCTATCCACACATATTGAGCTTCAATTAAGTTTCAATAACTGGTTTTTGTATTTATACAAGTTTTGGAAATACTAGATTTCCATTTAAAAGTTTAATTTTTAGGAAATACAGTTTTGTTTTTAAGATTGAAATTCTTTATCTCAAAACAAGTCCTATGTTTGCAACATGTGGTGATTTTTATCACACATATTGTGCTATATTGTATTTCATGAACTTATTTTGTAGAATTTATTGAGATTTATTGGAATTTAATTGGATTTAAAAAGAATATTTGAAAATACATATATATAGTATTTGGGCTGAGCCCGGTAGACCGCCCTGTCGACCGGATATGCACATGCCTAAGTATTGTGAATGTTAGTCGTTGTGGACTCACTACTCTCTGTTTGTTTTCGGTCGACCGCCAGAGAGCTTTTCTCTGTGGATGTTGAGTGCGGTCGACCGCCGGTCGACTGTAACCTGATGGCTAGAAATTTAATCGTTGGGTGGTCAACCGCCCAGTCGACCGCGAGGCCAATTTGACCTGGATTTTGACCCCAATGGCTCTAATTTTTTGGGCATATATAAATCGGGTTTTGCAGAGAGTTTTCTCTAAGATTTTTGAAGAATTTTACAACCAGTTTTCAAGTGCTATTGTAATACCATGATCCTGCGGATACGGGACGCTACTGCAAAATATACGCAGGGCAAAATATCATCACATATATACGCTAAGCATCTGTGCAGGTAAGAATCAGAGTATAGAAGCATAGTGGTAATATACATTTCAACAGAAAAGTACAAGTACACAGTTATCATAGGGTGTAATCCAATATAACATGAATATTACATCAAAAAGGCACATAGTATGGATCACAAGATATGAAAAAGACTGAAAGATACTCACTGACTACAAAAGGAAATCTCGCGAGCCGATCAAGGGAGACAGGTTAGGAATGATTTCGGCTGATCCGATGCTACTCGAAGAAGTTCAAGATTTTCACAGAAGGATTCCACCATGCTTCTACTGCACTTTAGAATCTGGACATGAAGGTCAAGGTTGTGTCAGAAAATAACCCAGCGAGTACATAAAATGAAGCCAAGTGGTGTGCACAAGTAAGCACACGTGTACATGATCAAGTGATAGTTCAAGCACGCAAGTACATGACAGTAAATACGAAAATCAGGAAATTAATACAGTGGCACAATCAATCATACATGGGTGTAACATCGTGTCAAAAAAGGGGTGTGTACAAAAATAATGCATTATGCACTGGATCTGAATGATTAGTGTACTGAGAATGTGTTATATCATTGTCAGGGATACATGAATAGTCATGTCACACACTCAGGTGTATTCGTGTAACGGAGTTACAAGTACATGAAATAACAGGGCCCAATGTAATAGAAAATTCGAGTAACGAGAGTACAAGAATATGCAATAACTGTAATCCATGCAAAGTTATACCAGAATATATTAATTAACAGTGCAGCAAGAATCAATATTGTACCAATAACTAAAACTAGATATATATTATTATTATTATGACTCATCTGATTTATGTACATCGGTATGCGTATCATTCCACATATCTCTGCATAAAGGGAAGAGAGTAATTTATCGAAAACTGATAGGGCTCGACGAACAATGTTTAGAATGGGTCCGTTGCATGCCCCAGACAACGGTCCAGGAGTATCTAGCGCTGAACCAGAATGTACCGATAGGTACCGGGACTTATTGTACGCCCGAACAGGAATAATGTATCGCTGCTCCCAGAGGAATAGGCCCAGGGGCTTATGGTACACCCAGCAGGAGATCAGAAGGAGTAGGGGTGACAGTACACCCGCCGAAATCACCTTGTGGCCTCCACGTAGAATCCCAAGTTTTAGTTGTACAGCATTTATATGGCCACCATAAACGCGGAAACTATATCGGTACCCGTAGTTTCTCTCGTCCCGGTATAAGTTGTTTAATTATTACAGATTATGTTCATGATGATCGATTTACGAGAATTAATAATGATATAATAACCGAGGAACAGATATGATACATGAGTATAATCACAGGAGTGTACATGATATCAGTGTCAAGTGTCCATAAAAGTGATAATCATGAGACACGTGATATCATTCAGGTGTCAGGTGTCAAGTGATAGCATGTTTATCAGGTGTCAGATAATTAACATGTCGGTGTTAGATAAGTATATAGTACAAGCCTAATACAAGATACAAATTCATACGGGATCACGACATCATGTGTCAGACAATTGGCGGGTCACGTGACTTGATACAAGAAATCAATATAATTAAATATTTCAAAATTTTCACAATCATATCAATAATTGCCATTATATTATCACATAGCAAAGTGGAGCTAATAAAGCCCAGGGGCTAATGGGAAGTATAGTACAAGCAAAGTATGTAACAGACACTCACAAAGTATGTAACTAACACTAGAATAGTATTCGCAAGGCATGTAACAATATTAGAAAATACTTGCTCAAGAGAAACTGTACTCGCAATAACCAATAGGTATTCGCAGAGCATGTATAATATTAGAAAAGCATTCACCAATCATGTATCAAGCATTAGAAAAGCACTAGTTCAAGAGAAATTGTACTCACAAAATCAAGGAACGGTACTCGCAATCTAAAAGAATACTAGCATAACCAAGAGTAGTACTCACCTATCAGTCAACGAGGATGTGGTGGCGGACTCTAGAGAAACGCTGTGTGTTAGCGTGTGATGCACGAGGAGAGAGAAAGTAAGAGGATGAGAGAAGAATTATAAAGAGAGCTAGAGAGATAGAGAGAGAACTTAGAGGGAGAACTAGAGAAATAGAGAGGAATAAGAGAGAGAGAAACTATCCTCTGTACAAAACAGAGAAAGAAAAGAAGAGAAAGGAAAAAAGGAAAGAAAGAAGAAAGAAATAAAGAAATAAAGAAAAGGAAAAAAGAAAGAGAAGGGAGAGAGGAGAGAGAGGGAGGAGAGAGTGGGAGGGAGAGAGGGAAAGAGAGAGAGAGAGAGAGAGAAAAAGGAGAGAGGAAAGAAAGAAAAGAAAAGAGAAAAGAAAAGAGAAAAGGAAAAGGGTATGGTTGGCGGCCTAAAGGCCGCTGAAGGTTGCCGGCGGGCCTGGGCAGCCGAAGGCCAGGGGGCTGGTGGAGGAGGTGGGGAAGGGTAATGGTGGTGGTTGGTGTTGAAGAAGATGATGGTGACGATGTTGTGGTTGTTGTTGTAGATGGGAAGAGGGAGATAAAATGGAGGTGATGGTATTGGTGGTAGTGGTGGTGGGTGGTGATGAATGGTGAATGTGGTGGTGGTAATGGAGAAGTGATGGAGTGGTTGTTGGTGGTGATGGGAGGTGGTGGTGGTTGAATGAAGGTGGTGGAATGGTGGTGGAGTAGAGATGTGGTGGAGGAGATGATACTGATAAGGTGATAGTGGTGATGAGGTGATGGTGGAAGGAGAACGAAATGGTGGAGATGGTTGGTAAAGGAGGTGGGTTGGTGATGGTGGTATGATGATAATGGTGGTGTGGAGGAGGTTGTAGAAGGAAGTGGTGGTTGGTTGTGTGAAGGAGAGAGAGGAGCTGTAACACCTTGTTCCCGCAATACGTATTTAGATATGTGTTCTAATTTTTCGATTGTATTTTTCTTACTTCCCGTATTTGTTTTTCTTTTTGTTTATTATGCGTGGTTTTGCATCGAATCCAGATTTGTGGACTCGGAGTCAGCCATAGTCTGAATCGGGGACCCGATCCCAGTGTACTGCTCGATTTGGTCTTTTTGCTAGCAGATTTGATCAATTTTAGTTTTAAAATTGTTTTCCAATATTTTAGATTTTTCATTATATTTTGAAAAGTTTTCGAATTATTTTACAAAATCTTCAAAATCGGTGCTGACAAGTATTGTTGGTCGATTCTAGGATTTTTAATTTACAATGGTGTTGATTTCTAAAATCCTCTTTCACATTATTTTTTAGAATCATATTTTCTACTTAAATGTACTTTTGGAGATTTTTCTGAATTTTATCAAAACTCGACCGATTTTGTATTGGTCGGTATCACTGGTTAATTTTAAGATTTTAATTTGAAAATGGGATTGAATTTCTTGAATCTGATTTCACCATAGTCTTTAAAATAGTATTCTTTATTTTTAAGAATTTTTGGAGACCTTTTCCGAGTTACTCTATTTTTTTCAGCATTTTCGGTGTTTTCAGAATTTTCCTGGATCCGGAGTTAATACTCGTATTTTCTTTCTTTCTTTTCTTTTCCTTTCCTTTTTCTTTTTCCCTTTTTTTCTCCATCATAACCTTTTATTTTCTTTCCTTTTTCTTTTTCCTTTTTTCTCCTCAAAATATCCCCTTCTCCTTTATACTTTCCTTCTTCTTTCTTCTCTTTCTTTTTTTTTCTTTTTCTTCTTCCCCCGGCCAAGCTCAGCCAACGCTCAACTCCCAAATCACTCTCTTAAAATCCCCCCTCTCCACTATTTCTCTTCCTCTTTCTAAATCTCACTCACTCTCTCCCCAATTTCACTCTCAACTCCCCTCTCTCTTCATAACTGGCTACCCGGCCAAGATTCGACCATTCCCCGGCGACCCCAGCCAGACCCCGATGCCGGCGTCACCTCCGACCTCCTCCGGATATCTCCCCATTTCAATCTCTCTACTCTCTCTACTTCGTTCACTCTTCTCTCTCCCTAGAGCCAACCGACCACCACCACCGTCAAGACCACCGTCGACGGCCATCCCCTCGCTGGCGGCCACCCCAACAGCCGCCTACTCCTTTACCATCACCCCCACCATCATTACCATCCTCCTCCACCTTCAACACCGAACTCCACCACCTCCTCCATCAAAGATCACCATCACCAATCATCATCTCCTCCTCCACTAAATCCACCACCAAATCCTCCTCCCTCCCTCATTCTCTACCACCACCTCTCCACCACAACACCACCCCCCCACCATTATCCCTACCAAATCCACCATCCAAATCACCATCACCGCTACCATCATACCAACCACCACTCCACGTCCTCTCCCCCTCCTTCGGGTGGCCAGCGGCCACCAGGGAGCCGGCCTGGCCGACCCTGCCAGGGCCACGGCCAGGCCCTCTGGCCTGCCGTAAGCAGCAGGGGGAGGGCAACCCCTCTTTGCTCTCCCCCTTGTTTCTCTCTCCCGCTAACTCTCTCTTTCTCTTGATTTCTCTCTCCTCTCTCTTCTCACTTATTCTCTCTCTAAATAATATATATTTTAATAAATATTGGTGGCACGTGCTCGTATTTTTGGGATTCTGGATTTACGGCATTTTCTGAAGATTTTAGATGAGTGTTCTCGCTTATGGGTTTCCCTACTTCGACGGTGATTTGTATTATATGTAATATGTATCTATATTGGTGGTATTGTAACTATATCGTGGACATGTAGATTTGTACAGTGTTGTGTATTGTATCAGTATGGGTGTGTACATGTATATTATGGACACGTGTATTATACCGATGTGTTATGTTTGTATCGGGGTGGCTAATAACTGTAATAGTATAGTTTATACTTGTTCCATATACACTACCTGTAATGTATTCTTTTACTGCTTTATTATCATGTGTGGCCAACCCTTCATGGTCGTTTAGCCTCTTGGCTCTCTACTCGGCCTCCGGGCCTTTTAGCCTCCAGGCTCTACACTTAGCCTCTGGGCTTCACCACTCCACGGATAGTCTAGTAATCACCATGTTTATATGTGTGCTCGTGTGGTACTAATATTTTGTGTAGGTACCCTTGATAGCACACTTCTTGGGCTAGCTACCCAATAGATTTTATTCCTTGCACCCTCTGGGTTTCGTGTAGCTACCAGGAGTGCGCTTAAACCTTATGGTCTCCTTGCAGCCCTTTGGGGGCACAGACCGTCAGGTCTTCCAGCCTGGTCTGGTAGGAGAGTCTAGCACTCAGCGCTTTACCGCTAACTCCATTCGAGTGTAATATGCCATGAGCGATAGTTGTACGTATTATGGCTTTGCCCCGAGCGGCAACTATACCGAGCGTGATAGCATTTATCGTTGTGTGCTAGCTTTGCTCCAGCTTACTCAGCTCCACTTGATGTTTGCTTGTCTGCTCGCTGACCTTATTTATGCCTTGCTCAGCCTCTGGGCTTCACCACTCTACTGATAGCTAGTTATTACCTGTTATAATGTGGTTTGATAGTGATATTTCTGCAGATACTTACTCTGCCTTCGGGCCTATTAGCCCTTTGGG
>JAVJIF010028662.1:0-78768 GCA_038442645.1 Agave tequilana
CACATTCACTAGGAGTTCTGACTTCCTGAATTTGCATATCCAGATCTGTGGTTATTTATTGTTGGTCAGGTATTTGGAGAGGATCACAGATATCTTGAGGAACCTGGAGTTTTCTCTATTTAATTACCGGTACTCTTACTTAACCTTTATCTCTGTTGATTCCTTATTCCTATATATATCGCTTTCAGTTATCATTCCATTCCTTATTCATATGATATCATGTGTGGATATCTATATGTAGTATTGCAGTGATATTGATTTATTATAGTAGATTTTTATAACTTGATCAGGTTACTTTAGGCTTAGTGTATATGCATGAGGTATTTTCCTCACGTATATACGTCGCCGACTCTCTTCGCGACTCTGTTTTCATGTATTTAGGAGAAGCGGGTATGACATGCAGAATGTAAGAGTTAGGTCCCGCAAAATTGTCCATGTACCCAAAATCTGTATAAATTTATTTTTGTATAAGAAAGTTATTTCTATACCCAATTTTTGTATTATTTTTATTTATGTACCCACCACATAGTTCCTCTACGCTCAACTTTCTAATTAATATATACCTATACTTATTTCTAGGTATTTTGCGACCAAATGCATGTTGGAGATGCATTCTAAAACCCGACATATTGACTTGGTATTAAAAACAAACACACATAGTTTATATCTCTTAAGTGTAAAATCACCGGACATTAAATATTTGGTCTCAAAAAACAGTTTATAAAATTTTTGGCTCAAGACCCAAACTTGGAGGCTATTGTCTCTTGCTACAGTTTGTCGTTTTGTGATTCTCTTTTCATTGTTGCGTCTTATATCAAATCATGTACACATGCATACAGTGGCATACATCAATTCATGATGACATTGTTCTCATAGTTTCATTTATTGGTTGGGCCTTACATGAAAAAATATTGGCAGACATGTGCTGACACTCCTCTTTCTTTACTTTGGAGCTATGAAGCACGGACACTTCAAAGTGAGTGTCGTGTTCGTGTCAAACAGTCTCGGACAAGAACACTTGCAAGACACTTGCCCGACATGTATCGGACACTCCAATACCATTACAGATTTTAAAAAAAATCATAAATTCGTGTGTTGGCACCGTGTCCAATGCCATGTCAGCTTTGTAAAATCAAAGATTATGTGTTGGATACCTAAAAAGTCACATGCCGCTTAAATCATATATGAAAAGAATTTCTCTTCAACATAAGAAATTACTATGTTAGTAGAATATAAACACATCATGTACTAGGTGATGTATTAATTAGGTTATTTTTAGTTTTTTTTTTGTTTTTGTTTTACTTGTTACTTTATTAGAAGCTACGGATTTGAATCATTTAAATTTTATTTGTTTACCATTTAATTTTAATAGAACACATCCTAATCACTACAGGTTTTGATATGCATATAGATAAGACGCATACATAGTTATATCACCGTTTCCCCGTATCCTACATTTTAAGAATTTGTCGTGTCTTCGTGTCTGTGTCGTGTTGTACTCGTGTCCCGTATTTGTGTTCATGCTTCATAGCCTTGAAGTGGACAATTTTTTTCTTTAATTCTTTAATAGCTGAAATAGAACTTATTTTCTGAGAATTTGATGTGCTTAGTACACATGTTGGAGAATCACAAAAGATATTGTATCATGTCATATCCTTTCGGGAGAACCTTGCTATCATATCTTATATCACAGCAAGAGACAATAGCCTCCAAGTTTGGGTTTGGGCTGAAATGTTTTACACTTTTTTTTTCCCTTGAGACTATATATTTTATCTTTGATGACTTTACACTTAAGAGTTGTAAACTATGTGCATCATTTTTTAATACCAAGTTAATATGTCAGGTTTAGAATGTATCACCAATATGCATTTGATTGCATAAAATCTAGAAATAATTATAGGAGAATATTAATTAGAAAGTTGAGGGTAATGTGGGTATATAAATAAAATAACACAAAAATTGGGTATAGAAATAACTTTTCCATATACAAAAATAAATTTATATAGATTTTGGGTACATGAACAATTTTATGAGACCCAACTCTGCCCTCTGCGGCTACACATTCAATTGATTAGAGAATAAAAAAAAAAAAAAAGAGAGAAAAATAAAGAAACCCAAAACAACGACCCTTTTCCTCAATTGCCCCGGCACTGCTGCTACTTTACAGCTTGCCAGAGTATGGAGGCAGGAGGCAGCAATTCTCTCTCCCCCTCCCCTTCAATATAGCCCCCCAACCCCCCCCCCCCCTCCCACCCCCAAAAAAAAAATAATAATAACCTTTCTTCTCTATCAAGAAGGAATTCAACCTGAAAAGTAAACTTTTTTATTTAGGGTTTAAAATAGGATTTTTTGATGAGCATAACTTGTTTTTCTCTTAAATCCTTTTCAGTTATTCTTTACCCCTCATATCTGTGATAATAATCCACTTGCATGTTTAGTTAGTTTAATTTATTTGTGTACAAGTTTTCGGTATTTTTGCTTTCTTATCATAACCTGATAATGTCTTATGATGGCTTCTCAAGTGTCTGTGTTTCATAGAATAAAGTATATTTGAATCATAATGCAATAATCCAATATATAAGACAAGACTAGTAAAACAAATATATTTTTGTTATACAAATCCGTCGAAGATAAAGTTAAATATTCATAAGCAAACATCTCATTCAAACCCGTCAAACCACACCCCTTAAGCCCAAACCTAACCCAATTAAAATCAGGCTGAAAACGTAGCATAGGCCTAAGCCCGGTATAACCAGGCCATACAAGGCTCGGCCCAATTCCCAGCCCTACCATATGTAGATCTCTTCCCCTTGTATTTTTCTATCATCGTCTTGGTAGATAAATAGCTTTTATGATTGACCTCTTGGTAAAAGATATGATCTAATTTCATATTCCATTAGAACCCCAATTAACAGTTACAACCCATAAAACCAATTATGATTTATTACACTGGATTAGACCAAATATAAGCTAGGTTGCACGGACACGGCAACATGACAAGACACGATACGGACTCGGCGACATGGCAATCTTGAAAAATTAGGACACGACACAACAAAGGATACAACATTTTTTTAATATATTTAATATTAAATTTAAATAATAACAATAGTTATCAATTTAGTTAAAAACAATTCAAAAATAATTAAAAGCACACATATAAACCATAATATTTCAAAATATTACCATCATCCAACATTTGGTAATGGGGAAAAAAGAAAACACACACACACGCAATCTACTTAATCTTGAAATTTGAACATTGGGTGATGGGGGATAAAGGAAAAAAACAAATGCAATGGCACACTGCTCCAGTGGCACGTTGCTGCAATGGAGGCGCTACGAGGAGGCTCGCTGCCACAACAGATACAAACAGAGGAAAGAACAGAAAGGGAGAGAGAAATCAAATACTAGTTAAGTTGGGGTTTGAGTTGAAACTCAAAACTAGACTAAATTCAACCCAGATTAAATGATTTAAGTTATTGGGTTCAAGCTTAGTTTGAACCCAAACCCAAACTCTTTAGACTAAAGAACTTAAGTTATCGGTTGGATTGATTTACGACCAAAACCCATCTCCAAACCCTTCTTCCTCTCTCATTCTAGTGCATAGCTGAAATCGGGGTAAAAAGGAAAAAAAAGCCTTTCAGCCTCATCGTGTCGTCATCGCCTCAGAGCGCTCCCGTTATGAATTCAGACACGGTCAAACACAAATCCAACATGAAATCGCGCATGCTAAAGGTGAAACCGCGTCTAATTCGTGTCCGACATGGGAGCGGCAACAAATTAATATAACCACTTAACTCTATTATTATTTTTAAGCAATTAGATTTCTAGTGTGGTTCTCAATAAAAAAATATTTCAGCTTTTGACAGTTGGGGTTACTAGCTTTCAAAAAAAAAATTCTTGTTAAACAATGATCCTTTTTTAACCATTAGATAGATTAATCACCATTAAATCTCCTTTTGGTAATTCAAACCCAAATCTTCCCTTATATCAGTCATTATCAGCTAACATTGGTGGTCTCCATTTTTGATTGGATCAAATTGACAAGCTTCAAATCTGATATGATACTATTCATTGGTATAATCCTAGTTTCTAAACCTTGGTTGAGTCGTATAAGAAACTTATAGCTAATTGACACATAAAAACGTCAATAAAAAAGGACTTTACAAAGGAAATTGTAAGAATATAAAATATTAACTCCAACCTTCACCACAACTTAAGAGTTTTGGTGACTTTAATATGGTATTAGTGCAATCTAAGTTCAATTTGCACTGGATGTGCATTTAAAATGTAAAAAAATAAAAATAAAAATACCATTGCAAAAGCCCAAGTATCGGCCCAACAAAAAGGGCGCTCAAGGGGGGACAGGTTAGAATATAAAAATATTAGTTTCAACCCTCACCACAACTTTAGAGTGTGTCGTAGTGACAACAAATTTAATAAAATGATCTTTAAAGAAAATGAGTGGAAGGATTCAAGTGAGCCACCACAAATTTGGGGCAAGGCTTGATTAGATAGACACAATCCAGATGATTTTAGTCCTAGGTTTCATTGTCCTAATGGGTTTAGAGACGCGAAAGGAATGACTTGTTTGGTTGACAACTTTTGGCTCAAATCCTAATGATTAAAATCCAATCTATAGCACAATTCTTTGGATTAAAAGAAAGGAGATATTGACCTCTTCTTCTAATCCAAAGGATCTTTCTTGACTACAAAACTACATTTTTGGGGTAAAAAAGACTTGATCTTGAGTTAACGTGCACCCAAACAAACCCTTTGAAATGTAATTCAATCTCTATACTTGTGAAAAAGATGCGACCGAAGGATATTCCTCCAAAATGAGATCCAACAGACTATTACTTAAACCATCCAAAAATATCAGAGTTTGCTTTTTGTTCCCATTGCTATAAGAAACTTTACTTTTGTCTCAAATTCACAAACGTGTATATACAAATCATTTTGGGTGGATTTTCAAATGACAAGAACTTGTTGGGTCTCTCTAAATATATAGAATGCATGTGTAAGTATAGTCCCATGTTAAAAAGTAAGAGAATGTATGGATTAATATATGTAATTTGACCTAAGAATAGCTTGATCGTTTGACTCAAAGGATGCTCGAACCAATGTTGAAAATTGTTCGGTAAATATGAGTTGTTTAAATAGTAGCATAAGAATATGAGTAGGATTAAACTTTTATGTATCTATGTAATAAATTTATGTGAGAGATCTAACTTTTTTCTTAATTCTCTCTTCATGGTACTAGAGCTATAAAGCTTAGATCCAAAAATTAACCCAATTAATACAATTTTCTAAACCTAAGTAATTCTTCTTCCTCTTTTCCTTTCTTCTACCCCACACCCATCATCATCATCCATTGATCAAAGAGGAAAGTCTCGCCACTACCACGCCACTCGCCACGACCACGCAGCAATTGAAATAGACCTCGCCATGACCACGCTTCGACCCAACCTGACTTTTGACCCGATCGCTATCACGCTTCGTTTCAGAATGAGACCTGATCATGGTTCTACATCTAAAAATCGACCTGAAACCGACTTCTGCTCTCTAATCTGAGTCAACAACCACAATCTCCTCTCGAACCCGACTCGACTTCGGGAGACTTCAAGACGACCACAATCGACATTAGAACCCAACTCATTTTCGGATCTCAACTTCGACATCCTCCCAACCGCGCCTTCGACTGGACTCGCTTCCACCCAAAATCGATCCCAACTTTGTTTGCTCTCATCTCACATCAACGACCTCTTCATTCCTCTACGACATCTTTTTCTTTTCTTGCATGTGATTTCCTTCCTCTTCTCTATGTTGTGATTTAATAGAGTTTAAAAAAAGAACAAAAAAGAACAAAAAAAAAGAGAAGAAAAGGGGTGTCTGGGTATGTTTGAGTAGTATTTTGATTTGGTAAGTTTGAGTATTATTTTGATGGGTGTTTGGAGGTTTAATATGTTTGGTTGTTAGTATTATTTTGTTTTCGTGTATATATAATTTGATCACAATGGAGGATCTTTCGTATTTGGTGCCTTATTTGGTGATTAAACCCCCGAGGGAGGATTTTTAATTATGGGTAGCACTTTCTTTGTATTTGGGGCAGTCATAGAAGAGAATTTGATGTCTGATTTGAAACCTGTCGTTCAAGAGTTTGTCTCTAGAAAAATCACATATAGAATATCATCTGCTGATGGAGAGAATCGTTTACAGCGGAGAAAAATTGTGATCCATGCGAAATGATGAGGGAAGAAATGGTACTTCACCGAGCCTCCTCCAGAGCCGATGACCAATGAGTTCCACGAGAGGATGCACAGCTTTTCTCCCAAATCCTAAATAGTTTAGAGCAGAAAGTACAGGATGTGCTAAGGCACAGGTCAACTGCGAAAGAGATGTGGGAGCACCTAGAAGAGTTATAATTAGGATCGAACAATACTTTGAGGTAAAAAGGGAGATAAGCCCCTTTCACAGCATTATGCAAACTTCAAGACGACATTTGAGTTGAGTACTATTTCCGACATCTACAGACTTGAGGAAGATGCAACTTCAGTAGGAGCAGTTAGATTTGCTTCTGTTTGCCATCTTATTTTACATCGGCATGGCCACAGGTGATTAGAAGTTTAGTTGTGAACTCATTATTCAAGACATATCGATTGCTTCATAATATCTTTCCATCAGAACCAAACAACAAGAGTCCTAAGAACAATCAGCCTTAGCCGTACAACAGTGACAATTGGAATAGTTTGATAGTTTTGGAGGCAGAGGCGGTCGTGGTGGAGGTCGAGAGACCAAAGAGGCGGTCACAACAGCAGTCCCGTAGGTGGTCGATTTGGTGACAGGTGCTTCTGAACAAGGTTGTGAACCCGACGTGATCTGCACTATTGCAAGGAGAAAGACCACACGAAGTTTACTTGTTGGAAATTGGCGGACAAGCCAACTCAGATACCCGAGCAGTTCATATGGCATCAGTTCAAGATGATTCATCTTCATCTAGGAGTTGACTATGTCCAATGAACAATTTAGGAGGTATCAGACGTCCAAACAGTTTGACTGCTCAAATAATGTCATCTTCTCCTGCCACTCTAGCTCAAATAGGTAAGTGTAGTGTCTATTTTACATTTACTGCTCCTAGTACCTGGGTTTATTAAACGTGGAGGCTCTAACCATATGATTGAGAATAAAGGTATCTTATCTACTTTGATTTCAATATCCTCACTTCTTGTAACATTAGCAAATGGTTCTCCAACTTACACTGAAGGTGCGGGCATTGCTAATGCTACACCATCTTTATTATTCTCTTATGTTCTTTATATACCTAAATTCAAGTTTAATTTATTGTCTCTTAGCCAACTGACTAAATCTTTGAACTATTCAATGACTTCCTTTCAGAATCATTGTGTATTTGAGAAACTTGAAACGCAGAGGACAATTGTCATAGATCGTGAATCTGGAGGTCTTTATCATCTTGACAGGCTCTGAAGCAGTAGCTTGCTCTAGTTTCATTCCCTACTTGGATATTTATTGTCGGTTAGGTCATTCATCTTTACAGAATTTAAAAACATTAGTTCCTATTTTGAGTAATGTCTCTTAGATTGTGAGTCATGTCAGTTGGGTAAGCATCACCGCATGCCCCATCCTTTGCGAGTCCATAAAAGGGTTGACAGATTTTTTTTTTTAATTTAGTGCATTCGGATGTTTAGGGACTATGTCATGTTAGTTTAAAACTTGATTTAAGTATTTTATCATTTTTGTGGATGATTATTGTCATGTAACTTAGTAATATTTAATGAAAAATCGTTCAGAAGTATTTTTTTGTGCTTTGATTTTTTGCGTTGAGATCAAAAATCAATTTGGGGCGTCTATTCATCTTTAAAATCAGATAATGCAAAAGAATTTTTTAGTTCATCATTTTGAGAACTAGTATTGTTCATCGATCATCATGTCCTTGCACTCAACAAAATGGTATTGCAGAACATCAAAATCAACATTTGTTAAAAGTTGCATGCACACTTATAATTCATAGAAATGTTCCTAAATGTTTTTGGAATAATGCAATTCTTATAGCTTGTTATCTTATCAATTGTATGTCATTTTCTATACTCGAGAGTCAAATTTCATACTTTTTATCCAAACAAGGAACTTTTTCTTTGCCTTAAAGATTTGTGGGTATTTGTTTTGCTAACAATAATCGAACTGATAAGACTAAGTTAAACCCCAAAACTCTTAAATGTGTTTTCTTAAGGTACTCAAAGACTCAGAAGGGATACAAATGTTATTGTCTCATAAGGAATATAAACGTTATTGCTCTAGTATGAACAAGTTTGACTTTTATTGAAGTTAGTTTTTTTTAGTTTAAATCTTATTTTGAATGTGAGTCTTTTGTGCTAGAGTCTAATAATGACAAGTCTATGTTTTTTTTTCTTCTGAATCCCTCATCGACTAATACATCATCCTTAGAGAATAATGAATTAAAACAAATAACATCTGCCAAGGATAAACCTCCAGACATATAAACGACAAACTTCACAACTTGCTTCAGATCCCACGACTATGTCGACATCTTCTATTTCGATTCTTAATACACAATCTGATGAGAATTTTACTGTTTCTTATGATCATATTTCTCTTGATGATGATATTCATGCTAATCTTGATCAACCTATTGCCCTTCAAAAAGGCAACAGAAACATTCTTTGTATAATTTTATGTCTTTAAGCTTATCTTCCATCATCTTTTTATTCTTTTGTTTCATCCCTTGATTCTCACTCTATTCCTAAGTCCACGTCAGAGGCCCAATTAGACTCAGATTAAAGGTTTGTTATGCAAGAGAAAATGGTTGCTCTAAAGCAGAATAGAACATGGGATTTGGTACCTCTTCTACCCAGGAAAAAGACAGTTGGCTTTTAATGGGTTTACACTATGAAACTCAATCCAAATGGTTCCCTTGCCCCCTTGAAAGCACGTTTGGTGGCCATATTCTCATATGCATGATATTCACTATCAGGACATCTTCTTTGTGACTAAATTAACCTCTGTTCATCTCCTCATTCCGTTTGTTACTACCTATCACCTGATTGTTGCATCAACTTGATATAAAGAATGCCTTCCTTCATAGTATTCTTGATAAAGAAGTTTATATGGAGCAACCACCACATTTTGTTGCTCAGAGAGAGAGTCTGGACAAGTTTGTCACCTCAGAGTCTTTATATGGATTGGAACAGTCTCCTAAAGCTTGGTTTGCGAGATTTGCCTCAGTTATTTAAGAGTTTAAGCTTCACCGTTCTCAGACAGATCATTCTTTTTTTCATCTTCATCAGAGAAAATGAATTCTCTTCCTTGTCTATGTGAATAAATTAGTGATTATTAATGATGATGCTCATTTCGCGAGTGTGAAATTATATCTGCACAAGAAGTTTCATATAAAAAATTTGGGACAGTTGCGATATTTTTTTGGGCATTAAGGTAGCAAGATCAAATAAGGGATCTTTCTCTCTCAAAGGAGACACGTTGTCACAAGCTAGTATGTTAGGTTGCAAACGAATAGATTCGCTAATGGACGCCAAAAAGCTTTTAGATAATCTAAGGCATACAAAAGACTTGTGGGTAAATGAACTATCTTACAGTGACTCGACCTAATGTTATATACCCTGTTAGTGTCGTGAGACATTCTTATCTGCTTGCTAGAGAAGTCATTAGGATGTGATTCGTATACTATTACTTTGACATTTGAACACCAGTGTCCCTGACAAAGGACTTGTATTCAGATTGTAATCATGGATGTATAGCTAATTTTTCAACTGCAGACTGAGTAGGATCACCAATTGACAGACAATCAGCTATTGGCTATTGTGTGCTTGTTGAAGAAGAAATCTTGTATCGTGGAAGAGTAAGAAGCAAGCTTTAGTTTCGAGATTTAGTCTGAATATCGAGCCTTGATCCATACCACATGTGAATTAGTCTAGATACGAGATTTCTTGAGTGAGCTACATCTTCTGCCTTCCACTCTTATGCGATTATATTGTGATAATATAATGGTTGTTCACATTGCAAAAAAAATCAATTTTCATGACCGCACCAAACACATTAAGATGGATTGTTATCTAGTTCGATAGAAAGTTACAGAAGACAAGATCATTGAACTTCGACATGTTTCTTCCATTAACCAGCTAGCAGATATATTAACAAAACATCTTGAAGTCCTCAAATTCAAAGTATTTGTGGCAAGTTGAGCAAGTATGTATATTCTCCAGCTTGAGGGGAAGTGTTAGAAAATATGAGTTATATAAGTAGTATAGGAATATGAGTAAGATTAGACTTTTATGTATTTATATAATACAATTGAGGTAAGAGATCTCTCTCTAACTTTTCTCTCATTCACTCTTCAAAACTAGTGATAGCGTAAAGCATAGTACTCCACCTCCTAATAGCTAATTGCTTAAATAGTGTAGCTTGAAGCATAAGCTACATAATTTTTAGTTTTATTTTAAAAAATATAAGTCACTCCTAAATAAAGATAATAAACATGAAAATATAAACGAGTCCTAAATATAGCTCTAACCGGTACTTACTGACACACACTAGCATTAATCAGTGTTAAAGTTGTCAAAGATCGAGGTCTCTCGGTAGAAGATCAGGGAAATTACGGCTTGCTGTCAAAGATTAAAACCTACTGATGGGCGTTGAAGTTTCATTGCGATCTCACCACTAAAGACGAGACTTTATTGTTCAATAAGCCTTTAACTCATTGATTTAGGTATCTTAAGAAAGCCGCCCAACCACACACTTAAGTAATAAGAAACACATCATAGCGCATGTTGAGCTATACAAAAACATACATAGCGTAAGTTTATTTTAAATAGCGAATAGCTACATTGTTTTTAGCTACTTCAAAGCATTGCATAGCAATATGGAGGGCTTCGCTACAAGGCTAACTTTTTAAGGCCATGAGGCTAACTTTTTTCAACATTGGCTTGAACCTCTTCTTAAAGCCATCAAAATCATTCCCCAAGCGATTTTATATCCCAAGATTGGTATTAGAGCACACGATTGTAACGTGAATAAGAGTGAAGGCTGATAATGAGGCTGCCTTAGAGTAGCCCATGGATGTTGAACCACATCAAGGTAAGCCAAGCCCATCAATGTTGTATAGCAAGGACCCAAGTAAGAACAGGCTCTGTAAGCAAAGGATCTCAGATGAAGGGAAGACTATCAAGGAGTTGATATGCGAGGGTACCTATAAAATGGAAACATAATGGGAATGCAATGGATTCCTATATGCTATCACGCACATATCTACATAAGGTTTTTGCCTCGAGTTGATACTCCCTCATTATCAATGTTTCACTATCATAAATTACCTAAGTTGCCTACTTTCCCTCTATACTTTTTGACACATGCGCCCACAATGGTCCATATATACCATCGCGCCCAGACTGATCCTAAAGCATTCGCCTAAAAGTCGCTACCCACTTCATTATCAATTCATCAATGTTTCACTATCCTTGGTTACTACATCATTACCATTTCAGTACCATGTGTTACCTTACTTGCCTACCTCCCTCCAAAAGATTCTATAAAAAAGATGTGCCCAGGTCTTTAAACGAAAGATGGCCCCCAGTTCACAAAAATATCTTATTGATGAAATAGTTACATAAATTTTGCCACATAAAGTAGAAAACAGATATTAGTTTTGTTTTAGCTGATTCTGAGAACAAATAAGTTTGAATGCCAACCTGCACAGGATTTAGAAGAATGTGTAGACGATGCCGTAATGAATCTCCATGCTGAGCACCGCTTTTGCTGTTGATGAAAACTAGTAACGGCCTGGCATCATGAGGTAAATCCATCAGTTCTAATTTCTGTTCGGTTTGCATATGAAAGTCATCGGCCATGGGTGCCACATTCTTTTGGGAGTTATCTCCATATTGTAATCATCTTTATCATTTTGAAGTGATCCTCCAATTAAACCATCAGAATGTTCATCATCTCTCTCAGATTCCTTAGATGTTTGCTTTGCATCTTCTATACTTTTCATAGATGAATCATCGGCACTACTACTATCACCTGAGTCCATTGGTAACTCAGTTCCTTGCCTATACTTTTTACTCTGACTTCTGATGTGTTCACGGACTGTAGATGCCAACTCATTTGCACCATGGGTGAATGAGCTCAGAAAACCACTCTTTCAGATTTTCTCAAGTCCTTCACAAATAGAGGTGACAAAATAAGCCGTTTAAACGGACCAAGATCACAAATATCACCCATTTCCTTAATCATGCTTGCATGACAATTGAAATGCACAAGCCTTTGACACCACATACAACACCAAATTGGAGAGTCACAAGGTTCTTCACAATAACAACATAAAAGGTTCTTCTCGGTTTGATCTACCATTTCTGTCCACCACACAGCCCATTGGTGAATTACATGTTTATACCCAAACATCGATATACACTTGCAGTCTTTATGTGCACTAGATGAGCAAATCAAGTGCGCAGCTGCACCACAGACAACACAACGGTGAAATGAATAATTGGAAGCTATTACTGTGCCAAGAGGCTGAGATGGTGAAACAGATTCCAAACATACACAGCAATGTAAACCTTTTGCGTGAGAACCAGACTGTATTTTCCAAACATGAGCAGCAACAGGAGCCTTGTTCTTTGACCACAGATTCTGTTTTGACCTTGCCATAGCCTTCATCCAGCTCAAACTGATTTTCTTCCATTGTGAAGCAGTGTAGAGAACACTAGCAATTCCAACAATGACTGTCGTAAGAAAAGCAAGATTGGAAAGCCAATAATCTTCCATGTCAGATGCGCTCTTGCTCTCAGTGATATCTTCTGCAAGGTGATTCATTCTTCGGTAAATGTTATGACAACATTAGATACCCTCTGGAGAATACACAAATCTCTCCTGATTCAGAAAACCATTGAAAACTTAGAAGAAAGACCAAGGATCAAAATCATTCTAGAGCCAGGACATTGTCTCAGAGATCATTATTCCTTTCTAACCGGTCTCAGCAGTCACTTTAAAGTCAAGATCTGCCATTGACGAACTGTAATTAGTTAAACTCGTTCCATAACACATTCCTCACTTTCAATCTTTATCACTTCATCCATTGGATACTTATTTGTTGATTGATTTATTACCCTCTCTGTAACTTCAATTACGCAAAGTTGCAAAAACCTACACAATAACACAAAAGCCGTATTTAAGCAAAAAATTATCGAAGTAGAGATTTTCCTTGACCATGGCATAGCAAAGCATTACTTCCTCGCTGAAAACATTTAAAGAGAGAAGCAATTAGCCGCTCACCCCTCTTTCTCAATTCAGGCAAGAGTTTTTAATAATCAAGGACACACATTAAAAGTTCAAGACCAAATTGTGAGTAGAGAAAACCAACAGGAATATGTGGATAAATGACGAGCTTTCTCAAATTTCAGGAGAAAAATGGACCCAAACTATATTCTGTGATCAAAATAACTTGAATAACGAATTGGGTACCCAGCAAAATTCAAAATAAGCTTATGATTCTAATCTCAGCTATCTATCAATTACCCAACAATAAGGAAATCAAAATCTCTAGTCACATATCAAGAAATAATGGAAATAAAGTAAAACCAATTTAGAATTTGCAATTTTTGAGCTCATAAACCATAAAATTTAGAGAGGAGTGCTCTTACGATATCGTACCAAAATTCTTTGAGAAACTTGGCACCGCAGTCTGGGATCGTCGAAAATGTGGCAGCAAGGGTTTCCTCCCTTTTGTCTTTAGTTTATTCTGATTGAAATATTACAACAAAATAAAATTGATCATTTTTGTACTGTTTTTTACTGATCGAAGAAGAAAGCGCAACCAAGCTCCAGCCCCCGCCCACACCCCCCGTAGTGATTCTGTTGAAAGAGAAGTTTCTGGAAAAATTCTAGACACTTGTCGTCACTTCTAGTTCTGGCTCGGACCGGATCCAATGTCATGGAGTAGACCCGATCCCGATTTCAGAAGACGGTTCTGATTTCAGAGCTGACGGTTTTCGGCTCTAGGATTAGAGGAAGTCAGTTCCCGGTTTCAGCTCCGGCTCCAAATCCGATCCGGTTCGAATTTTTTTTAAAACTAAATGCAAAAAAGATTATTGATATATATATAACTAAAATTTTATCAAGCTCCCTGCTAGCTCATTTGGTTTGGACTTTATGTTACTAACATAAGATTTTGGGTTCAAACATGAAAGATAACTTAAAATAAGTTTTTTCTTAATAATTTTAAAGCCTAGCCTCATGGCCGCGCATGGGCCTGGGCCAGGCCGATTTGGGCCAGGCCCGATTTGGGCCTAAGACCAAAAGAAGGTTCTGAACGAGAACCGCCGGTTCAGAACCGGAACCGGTGGTTCCCAGATCTAAAATCACACACCAGAACTGGACCAGCTAGGGTCCGGTTCGGTTCGGTTCGGAACGGAACCGGGTCAAATCGATTCCGGTTCCAGTTTTTCCGACTTGGTTCTGGTTCAAACCGAATCGTTGTCGGGGCTAACACGAATTCAAGAGAAATACTTACCTGTTTGTTCTCCGGAAATGAGCTCGGAAACCAACTGTGCATGGGCCTCACACATGAGCCACGTCAGTTTCCCATAAAATATTTAGTTGTATGTAAAAAAAAAAGCAATGATTGTGTTTGAGCTCATAAAAATTCTATGTGACCTCTTTGCTCATTTTCGCTCACTGACACTGAGAAAAGGCTCGAAAAATTATTGTCTATCAGCCCCCCTTGACCCATTTTTTCTCGGAAACCGATAGCGTGGACCTCACTTGAATTTTATGCACCCCATTTCCGAGAGCCAAACAGGCCTTGAGGAAACGAATATGGCTCACAAAATGTTTATTTTATTATTATTATTCATAGCACGTGCAAAGTGCATGAGCACGGAAAATACATAAAAGGAGATAAGGAAGAAATAGATACACAAGGAACATATGAAATAAATAAGAAAGCACAAAAAACTAGCAGAAGACGTTTTATGGGTGGGCACCTTTCTTAATTAAGAAGATATCAATTTCAAAATCTTGTTCTACTTATTCAGATATAACTTTTGAAAGAAAATTTTATCCTTGTTTGATATCAATAATAAATAACCAATAGCGATTTATGAACAGTGGATCACTAAGAGTTATCGGGAAAGTGACAGGCAATAGTCTTACCTCTCCCCATAAAATGAAAATCAATAAAAAAACCCCGAAGTCTGTTGATTGGTTAACCCATCAGCATTGTCATTAGTAGACAGGTCACATGAGTTTCACGTGACAATTGATGTAAATTTCTCAAATTGCCCTCAATGGATTAAGAATCATATCATATGTAAAAGGAAGCAGATATTTCGACCCAAAAATGATGAAGGCACCGCAAGATTAAAGCACCTCATTTTTTGATAAAAGCACCCATCAAAAATCAAAAAACGGCCAATCCATCTTCTTCTCCTCCACCTCCTCTCTCTCCCATTTTGGCGACCCCCGGCCTCCCCCCGCCAGGAACCAACTCCTCCCCCTGGCCTTCCCCATCACCGGCAAACCCCCTCCCTTTCCAGCGAGCCTCGTCCCTCCCTGGCCTTCCCCTCCCCCACTTGCCTACCCCGATCCACGACCCCCCTGGCAGCGATCCCATGGTCTCCCCCGACCCCATCCCCCCTCGCCGATGATCTCCCCTCTCCCCCCACCCTGATCTCCCCTCTCCCCCCAGCTGTTCGGCCGGCCGAATAGACCATAGTATGTTCTGTCGGATCTTGCCGAACAGACCAGTGTCTGTTTTGGCTGGGTCTGGCCAAACAGTTGCGGGAGATCGTAGGGGGAGGCAGGGGAGAGCAGGCGGGCAGGGGAGGGGGTTGGAGGGAGGGCGGGCCGAGAGAAGTGTAACGCCCCAATCCCGCAAATACGAAGACGTTACTGTGACGTATATACGCAAGGCAGAAATACCCTCACATATATACGCTAAGCATTAGCACATATAAGAATTAGAGTACGGAAGCACAGTAGTAATATACATTCCAACAATAATGGCACAAGTACACCGTTATCACTGAGCGAGATAAAAATTATACAAGAATATTAAATCATTAAGAAGCGTAAAAACATGATTTACAATATAAAAGGACTGAAAAAATACTCACGAGCAGTAAAATGAGAATCTCACGAGCCGATCAACGGAGGCTGGAAGAAAAGGGGCTCCGGACGGTCTCAACCGCTCCACGCTTCCACTGCGCACTCTGACCAGCTACATGCAAGTCCAGGGTTGTCAGAAAACAACCCAGTGAGTACGCAAGATCAGGCCAAGTGGCGTTCACAGGCAAACACCAAGTGTACAGGAATTATTGTGCGTCATGTTACTCAAGTCAAGTAGGTAGGCAATGCACATTAAATGTAAATGATAAACATAGAAGCAAAACTAGACTAGAAAATAAACATGTAATAAGGCACAAATAAAAGGTTTATATGCAAAAGTGGACAACACTAGTTATATAAACTCTATTGCCGGATTCATGAGATTAATACGTCGAGGGGATAATCCAAATAAGAAAACCTCATATATTACCATGTGCCCCGTTTCACCAACGACTGAGTATATACAACCAGAATTGCTTATAAGCATGTTTGTCAGTATTCTTGTATGTAGAGTAGGACAGGTGTGATCCAGTATCGGGAATACCAGTTTTGTTTGAAATTCATGTACATGTGGCACTCAAGATAACTTAATTATATAACGATAACAATAATCAATATCGCTTGTTATTTTAATCATTTTTCTCCAGCGTCTCTATCATTGGCAGCTTATATTGGAGTCTGTACTTCCAACAGAACACATCTGAGTTCTAATACACGGATACCATTATTCGAACATAAGAGTGACCAAATAACATCTGCTCCTGACATTATTAATTTAGATAATTAAGTTATATCAGGTACAAGGGAAGGTGTAGTATATTATATTATGCAATAATAATTATCAGTACCGCCTGACATTTAATCATCTTCCTACCAGTGTCACCCATCACTGGCAGTCCATACTAGAGTTTGTACTCGGGTAGAACTCACCCGGATCTGATATGGATGTACCAGTATCCAAACGAAGGAGAGACCAAATATCACATGTTCCTAATATCATTATTATTTGGTTGTTAAATTCTTATTATCCATCCAATTCATATGTCTAGGTATGTGATATTGGTACACATACATTCACATATGAACAAGATGAGTTATATTGGAAACTGATGAAGAGATGATGGATCATATTTATAGTGGGTCCCGCCTCTGCCCGGGACTACGGCTCAGGAGATCAGGCTACTGAAAGTACACCTAGAGGGGGGTGAATAGGTGTACGGCTAATCTATGAACAATAATGTGAAAATTAAAACTTAATTGCAACACACTTAGTGTAACCAAAGAGTGTAGCCGAATTCCCGGTGAGGGGCTCTGGACTAACTCCTCTTGATTCCTCTGAATAAGAGTTGAGGTGTTATATGAAGCTCTCTAGGTTAAACACAAGTAAGGCATATAAACAAACCAAGCATGTATATGATATGACAATATGAATCAATGCACAATGTAAGAGAGAGTTAGAGAAAGTGGATCAAACGCAGACACTGAGATATGTTTCGAGGTTCGAGCACACAGCTCTACGTCCTGCCTTCACACAAAAGGATTTCCACTAACTCGTCCACATAGGACTTCCCACACAGGGAACCTCCACTGAGGATTTTGGGCAATACAATAATCGAGAGTACACAACTCCTCTCTTAAATACAACACAACCTCTACACTTAGAGGCAAGGCACAAAGCCACTCAAACAACAATCACCTCACACTTGAGGGATTCCAACACAATCTCCACCTCTCACTAGAGGGAGCCAAATACCACTTCCACTATCACCTCACACTTGAGGGATAACAACTCAATCACCTCTCACTAGAGGGATATCATAATCAATGGAAGGTTTACAACTTGGTAGTCTAACAACCACAAACCAATCTTTTCTCACTAAACAAAGATCCTATAGATAGGTGAGAAATAAAGAGTTTGGAAATCAAAAACTCAAAAAAAAAACTCTTGGAAAAACTCCTAGAATAGATATGAAATGAAGATCAAAAATCAATCCCAAAGACTTCTCCTTTTCTTGATTTTTCTAACCTTTTAAAACAAATAAAGATAAAATCTTTTGGCTTAAAAACTCTTTTGAAAACTTGTATTAAACACTTGAGAATATGAGAAATTTTGGCTCTTGAAATTCTTGTTAAAAACCAACTCAAATGGGGTATTCACCAATTTGAAAATCTGCTCGTTGGCAGCTGAAAAGGGCATTTTTGCCCTTCCGGTCGACCGGCCGGTCGACCGGCTAACGGTCAAATTTTTGATCGTTGAGCTCAGCGGTCGACCGGCGGTGGACCGTGCCAGATCCAGAGAGCAATTGCACTCTGGCCGGTCGACCGCCCGGTCGACCGGGCCAAATCTCACGGTCGACCGGGCGGTCGACCGCCCCCACTCGAGAGTGGGGTGACTTCAGTCGGTCGACCGCACGGTCGACTGGCCAAGCCAACATGGCCTTTGTGCATATCTCGTGCACATCGGTCGGCCGACCGACTACTAGTCCGGTCGACCGTCCCGCTCGACCGCCAGAGCCTGGCAAGTACAATTTTAGGATTTAAAAACTGGTCTTTTAACTTCAATTAAATCCCATAAAATCACATAAATTTCACAAAAATTAGTTCTTGTTATATCTTTGAAATACAAACATGTTTGAGTAAAAATCAAAACATGTTACAAACATTTTGAACTATTTTTGTGACTTGAAAATTTTGCCTTAAACCAAATTCTATATTTTTCAAAACTTGTATTTTTGAAATGAAAATCCGATTTTTTTCAAAACTCGTGTAAATACAAAAACATGATATTTAAACAACTCTGAAGCATATAGTATATGGATAGAATCCAATATACATGAAAGAGATATATATTAATGTTTTTGACATTAAATTCAAAAATAGGTTTTGTCTAAATACAAAACTCCAAACACATGAATAGTATATCAAAATAAGTTTTTCTAAGTAGATAAAGCATATATGTATATAGATCAAATTTAATATACATTAAACCATGTAAACTTGTTTTGATTCTATCTATCCATGAAAACCAAGATCGGTTAAACCGAAAACCAAAACCAATAAACATGAAACTTAAAACAAGTGTGTGTTGTGAACTTGAGCATATCACACCATCTAATCTTTATAATGGATAAAACTAAATCTTAACTAAACAAACCGAAGCCTTCTTGTAGAACGTCGTCTCCAAGTCGACTTGATCCAAACGTGATCCAACGAGCTTGACTCCAACCGAGTGCTAGATATGAACTTGACGCTCGAGCTCTTGAATCACCATGTGAAAGCTCTAAAATACTTTTGTTGAAGCTAATCACCTACTAATATCTTGGTTAAATATTTAAAACTAAATATTACAAGATTATTAGTAAACTATAAGTACATGAGTTAATCATCATCAAAACTAGAGTTAAGGCCTCTGGGCCAACAGCTACTGCTTCCGAAGGCTTATATTACACCTCACACGACACTTCATCGGGGACTTATATTACGCCCCACACGGCACTTCAGGATATAACCCCCATCATAAATATGACATCATACCAGCATCCATCAGTTTCCCCCACCCCAGTGTAAGTTGAGCAATTTATTATATATTGTCCAGTGATAATGTCCACAGTGTGTTCATAGAAATCCATTATCCATGATTGGCCGTTTTCGGGGATCCACAGGAGTATATTATCATGAGTATAATATCAGGAGTTTTCCTATTACAGAGGTTCAGGAATACATGAGTTAAGAAGTACCAGATGCGTGGTAGCAGTAGAATAATCATGTCAATTTCTCATAAAGGCGAAATCATGAATCAGGTCATATAATTAGTCAGGTGTTACAATATCGGGTAAAGAGCTTCAGTATCAAGTGATAACATGACAAGTATCAAGTGTCAGATATCAGGTGTCAGGTAATTAACACGATGGTGTCAGATAAGTATATAGGTGTATAATGGTAATGCAGGTACATGAAATAATAGAGTTCACGAACATAACAGTACATAGAATATGCATACAACAGTGGTGTACGATTATGAACTATCGGTGTAACATCGGCAAGATGCAATCAGATAATTAACATATCAGTGTCATGATATTAGTATATCAGATGTTATATGTCAGGAGAAGTACAACCATACATGTAAGTACTATGATCAAACAACATGTAGGTGACAGGTCAGGTGACATGGCATTCGCAAAACATGCAACAGACACTAGTAACATACCCGCAAAGCATGTAACAATATTAGAAAAGTACTTACCCAAATACCAAAAAAGAGTACTCGCCTCAAACCATAAAACACCAAGCACGATCTGAGAACTCCGCGAAATTCAAGCGTACGCGCGCGCGAGAGAGAGGGAAGTGAGGAGAGAGAGAAGAGGGAAGTGAGGAGAGAGAGAGGAGAAAGATACATAGAGAGATATAAAAAGAAACTAGATAGAGCTACAAAGAGAAAGAGAACCAGACCCAGAACCAGGGGAGAGAGGAAAGAGCAAGAGAAGGAGAGGGAAAAGGAGAACTAAATTTAGAGAGAGAGCGAGAAAGAGAGAACAGTATGAGAGAGAGAAAAGTAGAGAAGAGAAAAAGAAGTAAAATAGAAAAAAAAAAGAGAAGAGAAGAAAGACGAAAAGAAGGAAGAGAAGGAAGGAGGTTGGCCAGTGCCAGGTGGCCTCATAGGTCACTGGTAGGCATGGGCGGTCGGCGGCCAGGATGGTCGGTAGCGAGGAGGGCTGGTGGAGGTGGTGGGGAAGGGTGATGGTGGTGGTTGGGTGGTGAAGAAAATGATGGTGATGATGTTGTGGTTGTTGTAGATGGGAAGAGGGAGATAGAATGGAGGTGGTGAGGCGAAGGAGGTGGACGTGGTGGTAGTGGTGGTGGGTGGTGATGATGGTGGATGTGGTGATGGTGATGGAGAAGTGATGGAGTGGATGTTGGTGGTGATGAGAGGAGGTGGTGGTTGAATGAAGGTGGCGGAATAGTCGTGGAGTGGAGATGATGGTGGAGGATATGGTGATGATGAGGTGTTGGTGGTGAAGAAGTGATGGTGGGAGGAGGAGGGAATGATGGAGATCGAGGTGAAGAAGGTGGAGTTGGTGATAATGATGGTGTTGAAGATGATAGTGAAGAAGAATAGGGGTAGTGGTGGGAGGAAGTGGTAGCTTTAGGTGTGGGTGGCCGGAGGGGTGGTGCCGACGGCGGGTGGCAGCAATGCTGCTGGTGATGGTCGGCCAATGAAAAGGAAGGGATGTGTTGAGGGAGAATGTAACGCCCCAATCCTGCAGGTACGGGGACGTTATGGCGACGTACATACGCGAGGTGAAAACAACCTCACGCGTACGTTAAGCCTCAGTACAGGACATAACCTCAATATACACAGGAGTTCCAGCATGACATAAGTACAAGAATACCTGTAAAAAGGGGTGAGCGATCATAATAGATATATAAACAGGGATAAATAAGATAACAGGAACAAAGCATAAAGATACCTATAAAGGAATCCCGATGGTAAAGTCTACTATGTGAATCCAATGAACTAGCTGCCCAAACGATAACTCGGATCTCCAACCTGGGTACGCAAACCCAGGGTCGTCAGAAAGCGACCTAGTGAGTGATAAAATGAAGGAGGAGGTAGTAATATATACAATAGTAATACAAGCACGATACATATATATAATACATGGTGTGGGACTAGTGATACCATATGATAAGGATATAATAAGCAGTAGAAAACTATAATCAGGTCATATTTGAATACCAGCACTACCTAGCATGTTATCATCGGGTCATGTCTATAGTCGTATCCAGTTTATAGAATAAATGTTGTGGTCTAGTGGTGACGTGATAGAAGTGAATATGCAGATAGGCATATGCAATATGAACATGCAGGTGGGCATATGCAATATAACCATACGACGGTGTTGTGCATATACAGTAATGATGTCTGCTATACAGAAAACAGAATATATGTAGTGTAGAACATGCGTAGTATGCCACCACAGAAAATAGAACACGTACCAGGTAAAGGAACAAGTATACATGTAACATGAAAACAAATAAATGATCAGGAACAGTAACAAGGACAACTAAACATGTATCAGGCAAGTCATGTCATTTATAAAATAGTAGCAATCAGTATCACCTGATATTTTAATCAATCTCTTCCAGTGTCCCATACCACTAGAAGTTCATACTGGAGCCCGCACTCCAGTCGAACCCATCCGGACATGGCCTACGGGTACCATTATCCAAACGAGAGAGTGACCAAATAACAAGTATTCCCGACGTTACTATTGTGTATACTGGTTTATTATGTTAATTGGAAACCCATGGTCGAGGAGTTCTTATCGGGTAGGTGTATCTCGTGCATACCCGGGATCATGGCCTTAAACAAACCCCTGGCTGCTGAGACCAGGGCCCTCCGCTAAAAGGGGAGCATGAATCAAGTAACAAGAGCTCATGGAGCAATTGGTAGGAAGCACTACCGTCCCCTGCAGTGGGAAAACAATATGGATCCAGTACATCACCCGATAAGATCTAATCAACCGTCAAGTCTCCCCCATACCCCAGTTAGTTTTATGATCTGTTATATCAAGTATACAATGTAACAAGAACAACTACTGTACATGATACGGCTAACATGATTACAGGACCTGAGCTCTATTGATAGCGTAGAACAATGTAACGGGAAACGGGAACAATATAACGGGAACAATAGATGTGAAAGTCCACATATAGCATATCAACAGCTCTCAAGTCCAGTAACGAGAATATCCATATCAGCAACAGGAAACAATATCCAGTAACGGGCACAACAATATCAGTCACGGGAAACAAACATATAACAGGAATATAACATGGAACAATAATACATGTAATATGCCTTGGGATCCATATGACAAGACTAATGAAAACATGCATGTGTGACCGTGATATGTAAACATGCCGTGTATGATGATATGTATGATGATAATAATAATATGAAATGTGGAATATCTATGTGTAGCATAATCCGTGTCACATCTCTGTGATTGTACATGTCGTAAGTGATGAACTTACAGTGTCCGTGTCATGATGATACTAGGACATGAAATAACGGTATTCAACATTACTGGTATCGAGTACCGAGGATCAGTATACATGTGACAATAGTTCTCGAACTATGATATTCTACATAAAATCATAGTGTCCAAGTAGTGGCCCGAGTATCAGTGGCTATGTAGGTATGATGACTGGGTCCGAGTTGTTATTGCAGTATTTCTTGTTACTACAATTGTCTCCCTATATTATATTACATCGAGAAATACCTAACAATATTTCAGAAATCACCTATTACAATGGGTGTCCAACAAGTACCAGTTAATAATTAATTATTACCGTCTTTTATCCCTAATCAAAATATATCAATCAATGTCACTAAACATGGGAAAATATACTTAATAAAAGAAAAACACTCACAAATTATCCATGAGAAGGTAGCTCTCTTTCCCACGATCGCAACGGATCCAGAATCGTCCAAATCGGAGTCCGGATGCTCCCGATATCGCCCGAATACTAAATCATAACAAATAGGGTTAAATATGTAAATAAAAATAATTCAAATGCAATTAATAAAATGTCACAGGGGGTTTTCTGCAAATTTACCTTTATTGGGTTTGGATGCGGGTTTGGGCTCATAACGGGTCGGGTCTCGATCCGATAACCCGAACCCGATTAACTTAAGGTAAATGGGTAACGAGTTATTGGGTAGTGGGTAGAGGCTAATAGGGTTAGTGGGTTTTGGGGTGAAGGGTTAATGGGTTTTGGGTTTCACCCCAAACCCAAACAACACCATAAACAGCAGTAGCAGCAGCTTCTTGCTGCTGCTGCTGTGCTTCAGCATGGCCGGCCGGCCAGCTTAGCTGGCCGGCGGTGACAGGGGCCCGCCGGCGGCGAGCCCGGCCGCCGGCGGTGGCTAGGCCGCCGGCTAGAGAGAGAGAGAAAGAGAGGGTGTGGGATAGGGAAAGAAACAGAAGAAGAAAAAGAAGAAGAAAAGAGAGGAGAAGGGGGTTGCGCGGCCGAGCAGGGCGCGGCGGTGGAGGCGGCGGCCGGGCTAGGGCGCGGCCGCGCCTGGCAGGGAACGCCGGCCACCAGGGCCGGCGGCCGTCTGGCCTCTCCGGCTGTGACAGAGAGGGTGAGGGAGATAGTGAGAGAGAGAGAGAGTTAGAGAGAGGGAGAGAGAAAGTTTAGAGAGAGAGTAGAAATGAAGAGAGAGAGAGAGAGTTTAGATGGAAGAAGAGAGAGAGGAGGGATTCTTAAAGAAGAAGAAAGGAGAAGGCGGTGGGATGAAGTCGCTGGAAAACGCCAGAGAAGAAAAGAAGAGGAAAGAAAAAGAAAGAAAAAGAAAAGTTTTTTTAAAAATGAAAATAATATTATTTAATTCGGCCCAAAATCCGACTAGCTCCGAACAGTGCCCAAAAATTCCAGAAAATAGAGAATATTACGCTGAGACTTAATATGAAAACGGTTTGAAGAAATTCTATCCGGTTTGAAAATTAAAAATCCCGGAAGATGTCGCCAGCACCGGGCGACACCGGTTTGGCCGGATTTTCGATAAATTCAGAAAAATCCCCAAAAATACCGCAATGTAGATAACACGATTCTAAGACATCTGGTGAAAGCAGATTCTCAAAATTGAACTCCGTTTGTGAAAGAAAAATCGTAAAGCCTATTATCGGTATAGGTCGACACCGACTACGGAGTTTTTCCAAAATAATCCAGAAAAATTCCAAAAAATCCTGAAAAATTTAAAATATTAGAAAATAATTTTTTGAAACTGAAATCAGGTCAATCGGACTACTATGGAGGCCAAATCAATTTTATACATCGTATCGCGTACTGATACGGGGATACGTACATCAGGGAGCAGGGGGTTACAAAGAATGAAGGTGAGAGAGAAGTAAAAGGGAGAGAGAGAGAGATAGAGTAAATAAATAAAATAAATAAGAGAGAGAAAAGAATGTGATGTGAGAGGGGATGGGGTTGTTGGCAGATGATGTAAAAGGTATGAGGGGTTGGTCGGCTGCACATGGGAGAAAAAAAAGAGAAAGTAAAGAAAAGAAATGATGAAAATTAATATAAGTATATTACTATAATAGGGTGAATTTTTGAGTAATCCAGAATGGTCTCTAAAAATTTTCTATAATAGTAAATATTATCTGAGAGTCATGGTTAAATCGGATTTAAGAAATTCAATTATATTTTCAAATTAAAATTCTTAAAATCAACAGATGATACCGATCAACACCAAATCTGGTCGAATTTAGATTAATTCAAAAAATCTCCAAAAAATGAGTTAAAATAGAAGATATGATTTTTAAGAACAATGTGAAAGCAAAATTCAGAAATTCAACTCCATTTGAAAACTAAAAAAAAAATTTGAGAATCGATCGGCAGTACCTATCAATACTGATTTTGAAGATTCTGCAAAATAATTCAAATAAATTTCAGAAAATCATGAAAAATCTAAAATATTGAAAAATCATTACTGACCTTGAAGCATGACAGTTCTGATATGTGATTCATTTTATTGAAAAAATAAAAACAGGCTTTTATGGTCCTACCATTCCATGAACGTGAATTGAAAGGGGACTTTGGTGGAAAAGCGGGATCATGTCCCTTAAACTTTTTAGCAAATCCTCAGCTATCAACGGTTTGGTATGCCTTTATCCACTACCATTTGAGTTGGGCTAGCCATGCTATTCTCCTCAGCATGATGAGTTGTTGAGGATTTTATATTGGGCTTAAAATCTAATATTTTCCTCTAACCTTATTCACCAAAGGCTTCAGATTGTGTCCCATGAAGTGAACATTTTTGTATTCCACTGTGACCTCTAAAATCTCATTGGGGATTAAAGAGTTAAGTCTAAACTTTATGAGAAATAAGTCGGGTATATCGACATTTCTCGTGGAGCGACACATTTTGTTCATCAAGACTCTGGATCTCAGCTGATCTTCGTGTCTAGATATGGAGTACAAATTTCACAGGGAATATAACGAGTAAGTCGATATTTGCAAAGGGGGAAAACTTACAAAAAAGAATTGAGGAGCGAAATTACAAGTAATTAAAAGAAAAAATACAAGTAGATCTTCTCTGAGATTTCTGGGAAGTGTGCTGGTGGGAGTCTAATCAGCGCGCGATCACTTTATTTCGTTGACTATGCAAGCGATTGATCTTCGTATGTTATTGCCTGGAATTCCTTCTCGCCTGATTCTGGAGATTCCTTGAAAGAGAAAGATCTTAGGGTATCAGCATCCTGAATTTATCCATGTAGGATCAGAGAAGTGATTCTCTGAATTTTTGAAAACGAGAGAGTAGATCTCTTGTTGGCTTAAGTTTTTAAGCCACCAGAGAAGCTTATGCTCTTCAAAAAGCCTCTTGGACTTGAAATTCTTTAAGACCCTGAGCCTAATCTACTAGTGGGCTATTTATAGGCCCAATGAGGAGTTATGATTCCCTTGATTGTCTCCTCTTATAAAGGATCATGGGCATAACTACCCATTAACTCTCCCACTAACTTAGTGGGGTGGTTACTTTCCTCATACAAAGTTATTAAGAAAGCTTCAGGAGAATCTAAAATTAGCCTCGAGGAAGCTAGAATTAGCTTCAGGCGAAGCTGAAATTAGCTCTCTGCAGAGTTATGAAGAGTTTCATATGAAGCTATCAAGAAAGCTTCAGGAGAAGCTATAGTTACCTTCAGGCAAAGTTGTAAGTTAGCTTTCTGCAGAGCTATTGTAACCCCCTGATCCCTGATGTACGTATCATAGTATCAAAGCTCGATACGACGTACAAAGTTGATTTATTCTTCCTGGTAGTCAGATTGAGCTGATTTCAGTTTCAAATATCATTTGCTAATCTTGTAGCTTTTTCAGGATTTTCTGAAATTTTTCTGGATTATGAATAACTTGGGGATGGGGGAGACTTAACGGTTAATTAGATCTTATCGGGTGGATGTCTGGATCCATTATTTGTCCCACTGCAGGGGACGGGATAGTGCTGGCTACCGTCTGTTATTGCTCATGAGCTCCCGTTTTCCGTTATTATTTTAGCACATTGAGTTACCGTTACATGTTACAGCCTTAGCGGGCTGGCCCTGATTTCAGCAGGCAGGGGTCTGTTTAATGCCGTGATCCCGGGAATGCACGGGATACACCTACCCGATAAGAGCTCCTCGACCATGGGTTTCCAATTAACATAATAAAACAGTATACACAATAGTTACATCGGGAACACTTGTTATTTGGTCACTCTCTCGTTTGGATAATGGTACCCGTATGCCATGTCCGGATGGGTTCGACTGGAGTGCGGGCTCCAGTATAAACTGCCAGTAGTATGGGACACTGGAAGAGATTGATTAAAATACTAGGTGGTACTGATTGCTACTATTGTATAACTATCATGACTTGCCTGATACATGTATACTCTTATTTAGTTGTACTTGTTACTGTTCCTGATCATTTTTCCGCTATCATGTTACATGTATACTTTGTTACTTTACCTGGTACATGTTACACTTTCTGTGGTGGCATACTGCTCATGTACATGTATACTCTGCATTGCATATATTCTATTTTCTGTATACCTTGCAGACATCATTACTGTCTATGCACAGCATCGTATTATGGTATTATTGCATATGCCTATCAGCATGTTCACTTCTATCACGTCACCACTAGCATGTTCATTTCTATCACGTTACCACTAGACAACATTATTTATTATATAAACTGGATACGACTATAGACATGACCCGATAAGAACATGCTAGGTAGTGATAGTATTAAAAGATGACATGTTTATATATTTTTACTGCTCATTATATGCTTATTATATGGTATCACTAATACAACATCATGTATTATATATTATTATCGTGCTTGTATTACTACAGTATATATTACTGCCTCCTTCATTTTACCACTCACTAGTTCGCTTTCTGACGACCCTGGGTTGCGTGCCCAGGTTGGAGTTCGAGATATCATACTGTCAGATATGTCACTGGATTCACATAGGGGACTTGTCACCTATACGATTCATAGGTATCTGATTCTTTTATCTTATTTGCTTATTTGTCCTTGTTTCTTTATCTATCATGCTCACTGATCTTTTCTGCAGGTATTCTTGTACTTATTTAATACTGGATCTCTTGTGTATTTGGAGGATATTTTCTGTACTGAGGCTTAACGTACGCGCGAGGGTGTTTTCACTCTGCGTATGTACGTCGCCATAACATCTCCGTATCCTTGGGATCGGGGCGTTACATAGTGGTATCAGAGCCTAGGTTCATACCTGGTGTGGGTAACCACCTGGGTCAATGCTTAGGCTCTTACCAACAGTACAATCAGATTCAGAGTAAAAATTTGAATTGGGGATTCCAGCTATGAGTACAAGTGCCACTTCATTGAAATTCGTTCATTAATGCTTTTCTCTTCCCTCATTTCAGTGATCAATCTGAATTGTTTTCTCTTCATCCTGTGGATTCTGATTCTCATCTTTGACTCATGATACCAATCCTCCACCCTATTGTCACTATCGATCTCAGAGTGCGCAGCGGAAGTGTCGTGGACCCGGAACATTTCGGCTTTAGGGTTGAAAATATTATTCTCACACCTGACTTGAAATTTTGAGGACGAAATTTTTTGTAAGGTGGGGAGAAATGTAACCCCCTGATCCCTGATGTACATATCACAGTATCAAAGCTCGATACGACGTACAAAGTTGATTTAATCTTCCTGGTAGTCAGATTGAGCTGATTTCAGTTTCAAATATCATTTGCTAATCTTGTAGCTTTTTCAGGATTTTCTGTAATTTTTCTGAATTATGAATAACTTGGGGATGGGGGAGACTTGACGGTTGATTAGATCTTATCGGGTGGATGTCTGGATCCATTGTTTGTCCTACTGCAGGGGACAGGGTAGTGCTGGCTACCGTCTGTTATTGCTCATGAGCTCCCATTTCCCGTTATTGTTTTAGCTCATTGAGTTCCCGTTACATGTTACAGCCTTAGCGGGTTGGCCCTGATTTCAGCAGCCAGGGGTCTATTTAAGGCCGTGACCCCGGGTATGCACGGGATACACCTACCAGATAAGAGCTCCTCGACCATGAGTTTCCAATTAACATAATAAAACAGTATACACAATAGTTACATCGGGAACACTTGTTATTTGATCACTCTCTTGTTTGGATAATGGTACCCGTATGCCATGTCCGGATGGGTTCGACTGGAGTGTGGGCTCTAGTATGAACTGCCATTGGTATGGGACACTGGAAGAGATTGATTAAAATAGCAGGTGGTACTGATTGCTACTATTGTATAACTATCATGACTTGCCTAATACATGTATACTCTTGTTTAGTTGTACTTGTTACTGTTCCTGATCATTTATCCGCTATCATGTTACATGTATAATTTGTTACTTTACCTGGTACATGTTACACTTTCTGTGGTGGCATACTGCTCATGTACATGTATACTCTGCATTGCATATATTCTATTTTCTGTATACCTTGCAGACATCATTACTGTCTATGCATAGCATCGTATTATGGTATTATTGCATATGCCCATCAGCATGTTCACTTCTATCACGTCACCACTAGCATGTTCATTTCTATCACGTTACCACTAGACAACATTATTTATTATATAAACTGGATACGACTATAGACATGACCCGATAAGAACATACTAGGTAGTGATGGTATTAAAAGATGACATGTTTATATATTTCTACTGCTCATTATATGCTTATTATATGGTATCACTAATACAACATCATGTATTATATATTATTATCGTGCTTGTATTACTACAGTATATATTACTGCCTCCTTCATTTTACCACTCACTAGGTCGCTTTCTGACGACCCTGGGTTTGCGTGCCCAGGTTGGAGATTCGAGATATCATACTGTCAGATATGTCACTGGATTCACATAGGGGACTTGTCACCTATACGATTCATAGGTATCTTGATTCTTTTATCTTATTTGCTTATTTGTCTCTGTTTCTTTATCTATCATGCTCACTGATCTTTTCTGCAGGTATCTTGTACTTATTTAATGCTGGAACTCTTGTGTATTTGGAGGATATTTCCTGTACTGAGGCTTAACGTAAGCGCGAGGGTGTTTTCACTCTGCGTATGTACATCGCCATAACGTCTCCGTATCCTTGGGATCAGGGCGTTACAGCTATGAAGAGCTTCACGTGAAGCTACTAAGAAAGCTTCAGGAGAAGCTATAATTAGCCTAGGGAGAAGTTAGAATTAGTTTCAGGCGAAGCTGAAATTTAGCTCTCTGTAGAGTTATAAAGAGCTTCATATGAAGCTATCAATAATGCTTCAGGAGAACCTGTAATTAGCTTCAGACAAACCTGTAAGTTAGCTCTCTGCAAAGCTATAAAGAGCTTCATGCGATCAAGAAAGCTTCAGGAGAAGTTATAATTAGCCTCGAGAGTAGATAGAATTAGCTTCAGGTGAAGCTGTAATTAGTTCTTTGCAGAGCTATGAAGAGCTTCAAACGAAGCTATCAAGAAAGCTTCAGAAGAAGCTATAATTAGCTTCAGGCGAAGCTGTAAGTGAGCTATGAAGAGCTTCATGCGAAGCTATTAAGAAAACTTTAGGAGAAGCTATAATTAGCCTCGAGAGAAGGTAGAATTAAGTTTAGGCGAGCTGTAAGTTAGCTCTCTATAGAGCTATGAAGAGCTTCAAGGCGAAACTAGACAAACTTAGCCTCTCAGGCGAGGTTATCCCCTTGGGCTTATGCAAGGCTAAGTGTTAAACTAACTTAGAATTTTAGGTCTGCTTAGGTCTCTTCAAAGGCAACTTTGGCTTACTGTCTGCTTCACTGGATCAGTAGAGTTCAAGTCGCTGATTTGTCCCTTAGAGATGGATAGAAACTGGTCATCAGCTTGTCTGCGGCTTGTCTTTTGTAAATATCAACAAGTTATACATCATTTAGACCGGCTGAAGAGTTGTTTGAGATTTTGTCTTTTTTGAGTGTCAATAAAAGGTAACAAGCTCAAGTTACCTGAAGTCCGATGACCTGAAGAGATGGGACATATAAATGATTCTAATTACTGTCTCTTTCACAGAATGGTGCATCATCCCACCAACAGATGTTTTGTCCTCAAAGACAAGATCCAAGTATTAGTGAATGCTAGAGTTCTGACTCTCAAGTCAGAACAAAAAAAAATCACTGCAAATATGGTGACTCTCAATTTCGGGACCTTCCCAAAGATGATGGTACAAGACGGATTGACCCCAGTCCCTAAAACCAGACTAGACGTTGTCAACCCAATGGTAGAAACATAGAAAGCCAAGGGCCTCGTTCCGATGACGACAAAATCTAAAGAGATCATGTGGGTCCATCCGAATATCGTCAAAGATGAGCAATGGGAATCCAGCAAGCCTAAGCTTAAAGGTAAGTCATTAACGCCGTCTCTCTTGCAACGGATGATGACGTTGTGACTATAGCTTCGCTCAGTGACTCGAAAGAGGAGAAGCTTGCCTTAGCGGCACAGCTCGCTACCTCGCAGTCAGTAGGCACGTCCTCTGGAAAATCGTACCTGTAACAGTACGATCAGGGTCCCGATGAGACACAACAGCCAACAACATCGGGAACAACTGCATCAGTTCAATTTTTGGCACCATCCCTGTCGCTGGACAAAGGGAAGCAAAAGGAGGTTTGATTCGATAAATTATGGAAAAATGATCCTTCAAAGGGGCTCAATGCTCCTTTTCGCTTTGACATATTGGTACAGCTTGCCAGTATTTCAGATCGTATTATTCTCCACGAGCTACTTTGTCTCTAAAAAAAAAAACAAGACTTAGGGATGCACTCGCCAACCCAGAGTCCTTTATAACACAAATTCCGGCAATCCCCACTAATGACAACGGGAGTCCGTGTCCCCAATGTCATTTTGTGCAACGACCTGTGTCATCCCTCACCTTCACTCTTGAGGACATGCTTCTCAAAAATAATAAGCACGACAGACCTCTATACTACACTGGGTATGGGTTTTAAGGTATCGAGAGGATTCAAGTCAATCCGGGGTTTGCTCTCAGCATCATCCCGAAGAGGCTTCTCTACTGCCTGGATTATCCCACTCAGCAGGCTATCCACCACCACGACAACCATCTATGACGTCAACGCTGGGAGTAGTCACCCTCTGGGCAAGATTCGTCTCTGATGCCAAATTAGAGACTTAAAATCAGAAGTGACGTGCTACATCATTGACGCTGACACATCTTATAATCTCTTGCTCGGACGACCGTGGATCCATGCCAGCTGGATCGTCTCCTCTACATTGCACCAATGCTTCAAATACGTAGGAGATGATGCTATGGTCCGAATGGTGTTCGCTAAAATCCAACCGTTCAAAGAAGTGGAGAATTACTTCACTGATTCGCTCTACCAGGAGAATAACAAGCCAGTGAAGCAATGTTGCCTGATGACGTCGACAGTGGTAATGAGGCGTACTCAGGATCATGAGAAGATGCTCTGAGTATCTTTAGTATAGAATCAATTGTAGTGTGTCTTGATAATTTTGATTGTAATAATCTCACTGAAAATGAAGGCGAGTGGGTCCTTAATGAAACTGTTACTTTTGATTATTTTTTGTGTTTTGAGGATGTATTTAGATCTATCGATATTAGTTCCTTGCACATGCCTTTTTCCATCTCGGAAATGGCATGCATGCATATAAAAGACAATGAAGGGTCTGTCTTCATTGTCCCGCCTACTAAAAGGGATAAGTCGCCAATTATATTCGACAGAAGCCAAGCTTAAGCTACAACATCTAGGGAATCAGATGACGACTTGGAACACCAAAAATTCTTTCATTACGCACGATCAACACACCGCATGATGAAAAGAATTGGTTATATCTTGAATCATGGCGATGGTTTGAATTTCGATGAAGGGCGGCACATACCTTTGCAACCCTTCATACCGGAAGAAAAACCAGCTAACTATTACGACCGCACACGCAGGGGCTTAGGATAGGTCACTCTGCCTCCTCCATCAGAATCAGAGCCTGACGAGTTCCTACTATCGCAATCATCAAACTTATCCAATCAGGATTCTGATATCAGTGCCAGAGTAGTCTTCAAAAAGCTCTTCGCCAATATGACAACTATCAGTCAGACAGAGCAAGATGAAGATATTGAGCCATTCGACACTAATTTGTGGGCTCAACAACTTGATCTTCAATGAGAAAAGCGTTTCAGACAGCATGGACCTCTGATTGAAGATAAGATAATCCAAGTCAATGTGGGTGATAAGCACATCCAAAGCTCATCTCTAAAAGCGAAAGCCTGTCGCCAATAGAGAAACAATACCTCATATCCCTCATACGAAAGTATATTGACGTTTTTTCTTGGAGCTATGAAGATATGCATGATCTCGATCCTCAGGTGGCTATGCATTATTTCAACATCAAACCGAATGCTAAACCGGTTAAGCAACAACAACGACGGTTTGGACCTGACATCATGAAAGCGATCAAAACGAAGTGCATAAACTTATCGAATGCGGCTTCATTCCAGAGGAGTAGCACTCAGATTAGGTTACTAACATTGTCCCCTGTGCTTAAGAAAAATGAAAAGATCAGAGTCTGCATTGACTTTCGTGATCACAACGCAGCCTATCCTAAGGACGAATTTCTGTTGCTCATCACTGATATCATGATTGACATTACATGTGGCTTCGAAAGGATGTCCTTCATGGTTGGCTTTTCAGAGTACAATCAAATTAAGATGCACCCGGATGATGAGAAACATACATCATTCAGAATGTCATTGGGGCATACTATTACACAGTAATGCATTTGAATTGAAGAATGCGAGTGCAACTTATCACCATGAGCACAATTTTCGATGATCATCTATGGAAAACGGTGGAATGCTATGTTAACAACATTGCAGTCAAGAATCGCAGCGAAAGCAACATATCGATGACCTGAGAACTATGTTCGACATCATGCGGGCTTACCAACTGAAGAAGAACCCGGTAAATCATTCTTGGGAGTGTCGAGTGGCAAGTTCTTTAGATTCATAGTCACATCCAAAGAATTTCACCTTCACCCTGATAAAGTCAAGACAATTCAGGGCATGCAACATCCGAATACCCTCAAAGAGCTCAGAGATCTACAAGGCAGACTTGTCTATATTCGAAGATTTATCGCAAATCTTTGGGGCTGTTGCCAACCATTTACACGGTTAATGAAGAAAGACATCTCCTTTCGTATAGAATGAAGCTTTCCAAGAGGCTTTCGAGGATATCAAAGAATATCTCACCAAGCATTGTGGAGATGCATGTTCTAGACCAAGTCCTCCGTTAGTTTGGCTTCCATCAGCATGTTCCTGAACCCGTCGAGCAGTTGTCTTGGATAGAACGCAAGTGTCAGCATGATTCGGCAGCGAAGCATTCTGTTCTTATTGACCAAGGGGCTAATCGAGCCAATCAAGTTCAAAATGAGAGACGTCCCATGACACTACATGAAGAATACATGAGGTGGTATTAGGGAATCAGTCGATGCTAGATTACTAGGAGTGTTCCTCCGCCGATTGCTTATCAGCCTGCTATTGTATATGAGCGAGAGTTGGTAACATCTTTAATTATCATAAAAAATTACATATGTGATACATCGATATGATTTTCTTATAATGCATGGCATAAGTTGAAGGATATATGACTATGGGGAGTATGGTGGAGGAGGCTTTGACGGATGAGACTCAGAGGGTGGGTATACTCCGAAGGATGAGTATGTTTGTAACACCCCGTTCCCGGAATACGTACTTAGTTGCGTATTCATATTTTCTGATCGTATTTTTGATTTACTTCCTATATTTGTTTTGTATTATGAATTATTCATATGGTCGTATTGCCTTGGGTTCGGATTTGTGAACTCGGAGTCAGCCCTAGTCTGAACCGGGGACTCGATCCTAGTAGACTTCTCAATTTGATCTTTTTGTTATTCCAAATTGACCGATTTCAGTTTTAAATACTGTTTTTCAATATTTTAGATTTTCTATGATTTTCTGAAATTTTCCTGAATTAAATTGGAAATCTTCAAAACTGGTGTCGGTCGGTATCGCTGACTGATTCCCGGATTTTTAGTTTTCGAATGAAGTTGAATTTTTATAAACGGCTTTCACTTTACTTCCTAGAATTTCATTTTCTATCTAAATTCATTTTTTGAGATTTTTCAGAATTTATCGAAAATCCACCGATTTTGGTGTCGACCGGTACCGCCGGAAGATTACAGGATTTTTAATTTGAAATCTACATTGAATTTCTCGAATCCGATTTCACTGAGCATCTTAGAATAATATTTGCTATTTTTGAGAATTTTTCGGAAGGATTCTGAAACAGTCGAATTTTCACCTTATTAAAATAATAATATTTATTACCGGTCTTAACTTTCAGTGCTTTTTCCTTCCCTACCCCACTACCTATACTTTCAGAAATTGTTATAAATAAATTACTTAATAATAAAGATTTTTAAACTATTTTATTTTATTTTATTTAATTAATTTCTTTTCCTTTGACTTTTCTTCCTTTTCTTCTTTTCTTTTCTCTTCCTTCACCCACTCCCATCTCCTCAACGCGGCAGGGCAAGGGGAGAGCAGGGCATGGCTGAGCACAGGGAGCAACCACCACCATTTCCCTTTATTATTTCACCATCTCCTTCTCAAATAAATCAATACCCATTTCATTCTTCATTTGCAAACCACAAAAAATTCCAAAATAAAACAACTTCATCTTCAACCTCCAACACTCAACTTACGCATCCCCACTCCACCACCGCTCCACCACCGTCGCCGCCGCCTCCGGCGCCGCCTAGCCGCCGCCACCGCATCCCCCAACACCCCACAATACTCCTCCACCATCAACAACCCCAAATTCCTCCTCCTTCTCCTCAATTTCTCCAAGAACCCATCATCTCCCACCTCCAATTTCTTCCAAATTCTCCCTCACCACCACCAATTCCACCACTCTAACAACTCCATCATCACCTCCTCCACCTTCTCTAACTCCCCACAACCTCCAATCACCACCACAACCACCACAACCACCACCACCATCACCTTCCACCTCCATCAAAACAACCATCTCCAACAACAACCCAAACAAAGAAGACCCAACACCTCCTCCCTCCTCTCCACCCGCGCGCGCGCCGCCCTCTCCCCGCCGGCGGCGCCGCCGCCGGCAGGCCGCCGGCGCCGGCCAGTGACCGGCCGGCCACCCCACTCCCCCTCCTTTTCATTCTTTCTTTCTTTCTCCTTTTATTTCTTTCCTTTTTCCTTTCATTTCATTCCCTAAATAAAAACAATTCCCCTCTTTCCTAAAATACCCCCACCACATTCCTAAAACTACTTCCCTCTATTTACATCAATACCCCACTCCTTTAAATCCCAATTTTATTTCATAATACACCTCATTTTCCCTCTCTTTTTCCTACAACTTTCTCTCTCCTCTCTCTCTTCCTGGTTCCTCTTCCTATTCGTCTTCTCCATTTGGACATGACTCTTTCAGAGCCGGCCACTCCTTTTGGATTGGGGCCGTGCTCTTCTTCGTCGGCAAGACTCAAGAGCCGGCCACTCCTTTTGGATTGTGGCCGCGTTCTTCTGCGTTGACACGACTTAGGGCCGGTACCCTCCTTTTGGATTGGGGCCGAATCTCCCTTCGTCGGGCGCGGCAAAGGAATCTTGTCGGCGAGTGATTTTCCTCGCCAAGACTTTCCTAATGCGGATCTCACCCCGCGTCTAGGCAATCCCTTAACGCGCTCCGCGCGTTTCTGTATTGACGCGACGCAGAACCCACGTCCGCGTCCGCGCTTCCCTCGCGTCCGCACTTGAACGCAGATCCCGCGTTTGAGGCATCGATGCGACGCGAATCCCGCGTCTGCTATCCCGCGTCTGCTATTCTTGCGACGCGAATCCCGCGTCTGCTATCCCGCGTCTGCTATTCTTGCGACGCGAACCCCGCGTCTGCTATTCCTGCGTCTGTGATTCCCGCGTCTGCTATTCCTGCGACGCGTCTCCCGCGTCTGCAACCCCCGCGTCTCACTTTCCAACCCGCGTCTCCCTGTATCTCCTCTCTCCTCTTCACTTTCTTCCTCTAAATATTTATTATTATTATAATTATGGCGCGTGCGCGAGTTTCATGGATTCAGAGTTTTCAGCTTTCCGGTGATTTAGGCGAGTGTTCTCGCTCTCGCCTCCATTTGGGTCGACATATATTTTATTCCCTGTTTCCATGTATTTTGTATTGGGCTGAGTCCCTGTATTTGTGTATGGCCGAGTGCCTATATCTGGACATGTATTGCTCTGTGACGAATGCTTGTACTAGGGTAGTTTCCTTCTTGTACATATACCATACCTGTGATGTATTGTACTGCCTTATACCATACTTGGCTTCCGGACCCTTCAACCTCCGGTCACTCACTATCTCGAAAGAGAGGTGATTGGGACCGGCAGGTCTCTCAGTTCAGCCTCCGGTCCCTCACTGTCTCGAAAGAGGCGTGATTGGGATCGTCAGGTTTCTCAGCTTCGCCTGGTGAGCATGCTTAGCACTCAGTGCTTTATTCACTAAATTCGTTTAGGCGAGTTGCTGCCGGATTCCCCACTCGTATCTTAATCCGAGTGCCCCGGTAGCCTCGCAGAGCGTATTAGTGTCTAAACTCGGTTCGCTGCTTATGCCTCCAGCTTGTTCAGCTCCGCCTGGTTATTATGGTCAGCGTTCAGCGCTTTACCACTAGATTCGTCTAGGCGAGTTGCTGCCGGATTTACTGCTCGTACTTCAGTCGAGTCGTCCCGGTAACCTCGCCAGACGCTCCAGTGTTAAATACTGTTTGCTGTCTGTACTTCCAGCTTGTTCCGCTCCACTTTGTTTGTGCTCAGCTACTATTCTACCCCATGCCATTACTGCATGCCTGACACCTGTCTATACTACTTGTCGTTTTCATATTACTTTTAACACATGTATATCACCTGTCAACTGATGTATTATCATCTAACACCTGACATGCTACTATTTGGCAAGACCCTGGTTATGACATGACTTGCCACCAGACTTATATCAATCTCTTGACATGACTGGTTACCTGTCTAATATCAATCTCCTGTCATGCTATCACTTGGCACCCAACATGATATACTTGACCTGTGATTATCACACTTACGGGAACCCTGCCTTGTTATCCTGTACTATGTACAGTGACCTGATATCCTGTAGCATGATCAGTGACCTGTTATCCTGTATTATATACAGTGACCTGAACTCCTGAATTCCTGATCATGTCCTGCTCTTGTTATTCCCGTAAATTGATAATTAATCTAATGATTCATAAAAGGAACAACTTGCATCGGGTCGGGGGAAACGTGCGGCTATCAATACGTGTTCGTGTTTACAGTGGTATTAGGCATGTTGTGCAACTAAAACTTCCGGTCTGACCTGTGGGCCTCCAGGCGACCGAGGGGAGTGCTGGCTCCCTCCTCCTGAATCATGATAAGGGCATACAATAAGTCCCTCCTGTTAGCCTTGCGGCAGGTTCCGTCACCAAGCAGCGGAACATCCTGGGCCGTGGTCCCGGGTATGTACGGGACCCACTGTAAACATAGTTCGTTGATACCCCCGCTGGTTTCCAATAACAACCTTGCTTTACTCGGATATGGATCTATGTGTGCTGGGACGCTAGTTCACATAGCTAGATATCAGGGTAAGACGAGTATAATACTAATAACAATAATAAGACGCTAATTATGGGTGTTGTATACGCTTGGATTACGGTGACATGAGATAAAGGTATATAGATGAGGGTTTCCTTGTTTGGATTACTCCCTCGAGGTACTAGTCTCATGAGGCCGTAGCTTAAGCTTATATAATGCCCTTTCATTCCTTACCATATTGCTTGTGCTGGTTTTACCTCGGATTTCTGGTTTTATGAGTATTATCGTATTAACTGCTCACACTCTGCTTTATCCCTTGTATCCACCTGCCTCCTGCTTATTTTCTTATCATGCCCTGAGTGCAGTCGGATTGTATGTGCTTGGATTATGGTGACATAAGATAAAGGTATATAGATGAGGGTTTCCTTATTTGGATTATTCCTTCGACGTACTAGTCTTATGGAGCCGTGATCTGAAACCATACAATCAGATTTGCTCGTCCTCGGCTTTATTTGGTTTTATCACTATACCATGTGCTTACCCTTGCTCGCCACTTGGCTTTTGTATCACACTCGCCTGGGGAGTTTCATCTGACTCCCCTGGATTCTCATGTCCAGGTCATGGAGCTTGGAGCGTGTGGATTCTCCCAGTTGCTGATCAGAGTGGCGCAGCGGTAGCGTGGATCTCCAGCAGACCGTTCAGAGCTCTATCCTTCCAGGCCCCCTGTGTGCCTCTCGAGTTTTCCTATTGTAAACTCGTGAGTGCCCTTTTGTACTATTCATTCTTGTACATCTGCTTGTAATCTCGCAATTGCGCATATCGGTGATGTAATATTCATGTAATATTGGATCACCTCTGGTGATAACTTTGTAAATGTACTCATATGTTGGAATGTATAATGCACCGCTTGCTTCCGTACTCTGATTCTTGCCTGTACTGATGCTTAGCGTATATACGTGAAGGTACTTCTGACTTGCGTATATACGTTGCAGTAATGTCTCCGTATCCGCCAGGATCGGGGCGTTACAGGTTGGTATCAGAGCCTAGGCTCTCACCTCCTCAGTACGTCCAGACGGCAAATTAATGGTAAAGAAATTTGCAACTGGAATGCATGAGTCTTGGTTATACAATCCAACTACAAGTACAAAGTTATCCATTCTCTCTTGATTATCTTATCCTTGAATTCTAAAGTTATCCTATCCTTTCATACTTCAGTTTCTTGTTATTCTTGGACCAACTCAGACATGAAAAGATGGGGAAATCATAACGGTTCTGGTTCTTCCTAGGGTAACCCTAATGGAGAAAATCTTGATTTAAGACTATCTCTGCAAGATATGATGAGACACGATCAAGTATAGATGAAGGTCCCGCACCAAGGATCATTGGTTGCACTCCGGGAACAGAAGCCAGGCGACATGTTGGCTTTCAGGAAAGTACAGCCGGCAATCTTTTCAAGTATGGAGAAGCCCTGGATGTATAGCAGTGGTCAGTGAACCTGATGAATCTTCTAAGTCAACTTGGGTCCCTGACGAGAACTAGGTGAAAATGATCAAGATTCAGTTAGAAGATGTAGCCTGGATGTAGTAGTTGGTGGAAGCAGCGAGACTGGGAAAGCCCATCCCTTGGGACTAGTTCTCGGAGGATTTTTATAAGAAGATTCTTCTCTGTAATAACCCAGGAAGAAATGAAAGAATGATTTATCAAATTGCGGTAGGGAGATTGAATTGTAAACAAGTACATTGCAAAATTCCTAAGGCAAAGTCGGTCGGTGTTTTACATGGTGGCCGATAAGGAGAACCGAGCAAGCAATATCTTAAATGAGAAATGAAGATGAAGAGCAGGATGTTTCTTATCCCCAAGCGGCCCAAGGGGTATTCTCAAGTTCTTTTGTCATCATCCGGGAAGTGGAATGGACCCAGAGAAGAAAGATTAGGATGAGTTGCAGATGAAGTTGGTGAAGAGACCCTCTTAATTGATGGAAGTGAAGGCTCAGACAGGCCCTTGGATGCCCTATTAGCTAAGCCATCCCTCCAACCTTGCCCTCAACACATGACATGAGAGTATCATCTGAAGCCGAGCATTTATAACACAACCACCGGAGAGGTCATGAATTATGTCATACACGGGTTCAGAGATTAGTTGAAATGTGACTGACTGTTCAAGGAGACAGAGAACATCACACCAATCAGATCAACTCATCCAGTATCACCGTTGTGAGGAAATCCAAGACCTACTGTCAGAATAACCTCACTTCATCCCCAGCATCCAGCATGGAGTCATATACAAAGGAGACTAAGAACTAGGGCACATGGTGAAGGGAAGCAAACATATGATCTGGTTGAAGGGGAAGAACAGAAAGGGTGTTCGATATCTGAAGGAGGAATCCTTGAAGTACTGACCGTAATTATTATCCCCATTTTAATATGTCCGGGAGTTGGTAAATTCTCTATATCATATCCTCCTCATTGTCCTATCACCATCAATCCTAGTCCGTCCTATTTTTCTCCCTATTTCGTGATTCCTATCTCTTCTATTTTGCTATTCTGATTTTTATAATCTTTATAACCTTTATGCCAACTTAAGATATGCGTAGCTAGAGAGGTAATAGCAGGGCAGATGTAGTCACTCTCATTATGTTCTGGCGCTTCTCGACTCTGGTATATCACATTATCTCATATTAGGCAGATCTTCAGCCCTGCGTTATATTCTTATATTCTGGATACATCATGGGAGACTAGCACATCAAGCAGAGTAGTCGTCACTTATATAGTCAGATAGATTGCATCATTTCATGAGGAATGTCAGTAATTCAGAATCAGGACTTCTGGCAGATAGAGTTATGATATTTTCGATTACTCTAATAGCGATCATGATTTCTTCGACGATGTTCATGGAACTCGGGTATTCTCAGAGCTAATCTGCAGTCAGGTTATTATTCAGAAGACAGCATTCGGGACACGTCTCAGTTATTATAATTTCTTGATCATATTCTCAGAGCCACTAACTCCTGGCAGTTTTTATTAAATTAGTGGACCAAAGGCTCCGCTAGCCTCGCCAAGCGAGGGTCGTGTTCTAGTCATCCGTGAACCTAACCAGGTGTGAGTTTCGCTGCACCCTGGTGCTTAGCATTTAGCGTTGTGTTACGCGCTGGCTTCGTCGCGTGAACTTCGCTATATGCGAGTCTCGCAGAGCGTTAGCCTCGCCGCACCCTAATGTTTAACACCTGAGCTGTGTTACGCGATAACCTCATCCAGGCTTGGTTTCATCCGTGGCTAGTCCCTTCAGTGCTTGGCACTCTAGCCATTCTTCGGATTTCTTCTAGCGTACTTTTATGGATCTGCTGAACAGAGTTTCATCACTATATCTGAGCTATCGCCATGGCCTTGTCAATGATCCATTCTACAAATCTTGCAGGGCTCAGATATCTTCTTCCTGTTTCATCTGCAGTCGGTTTATCATTCATGAGTCAGTATTCCAAATTCTTTACAGTTATTCTTGGCTACGTCTTTCTGAGTTAACAAAGCCCAGTATACAGAAATTCTTAATTATTGGCCTTCTTGAATTATATTCAGTATTACCAGGATTTTCTTTACCATGGGTATTCTGGTCTATTCTCGGAGGATTAATATGTATGCAGCACGTCAGCGATTCTACTGCAGAAGGACAACATCTCGCCATGTAGGGTTTTATTATATTATGAATTTCAGCACTATGGAATTCTATGGATTTCATCAGCCTTGGTTCACAGTTGATTGAAGTATTATTGATTATCTCAGCTCACTCTATATTATTCAGAATGGGGTTCTGACAGCGTACTTGCATAAGCAGACATTGAGTCAGTATTATTATGGCACGTCAGAGGATGTATATATACGGCAGAAGTACAGAGATGTCTCAGTCTTGAGTTAGCCGTTCAGTCGATCTGGGAGAACAGCTCATAGTTATTCATATCTTGATTGGCATAATCCTCATTCCTACCTTTTTGTGTTCATTTCACCCCTTATCGAAATTGCGAGGACGCAATTTTTGTAAGGTGGATGGAGTGTAACACCCCGTTCCCGGAATACGTACTTAGTTGCGTATTCGTATTTTCTGATCGTATTTTTGATTTACTTCCTGTATTTGTTTTGTATTATGAATTATTCATATGGTCGTATTGCCTTGGGTTCGGATTTGTGAACTCGGAGTCAGCCCTAGTCTGAACCGGGGACTCGATCCTAGTAGACTTCTCAATTTGATCTTTTTATTATTCCAAATTGACCGATTTCAGTTTTAAATACTGTTTTCCAATATTTTAGATTTTCTATGATTTTCTGGAATTTTCCTGAATTAAATTGGAAATCTTCAAAACTGGTGTCGGTCGGTATCGCTGACTGATTCCCGGATTTTTAGTTTTCGAATGAAGTTGAATTTTTATAAACGGCTTTCACTTTACTTCCTAGAATTTCATTTTCTATCTAAATTCATTTTTTGAGATTTTTCAGAATTTATCGAAAATCCACCGATTTTGGTGTCGACCGGTACCGCCGGAAGATTACAGGATTTTTAATTTGAAATCTACATTGAATTTCTCGAATCCGATTTCACTGAGCATCTTAGAATAATATTTTCTATTTTTGAGAATTTTTCGGAAGGATTCTGAAACAGTCGAATTTTCACCTTATTAAAATAATAATATTTATTACCGGTCTTAACTTTCAGTGCTTTTTCCTTCCCTACCCCACTACCTATACTTTCAGAAATTGTTATAAATAAATTACTTAATAATAAAGATTTTTAAACTATTTTATTTTATTTTATTTAATTAATTTCTTTTCCTTTGACTTTTCTTCCTTTTCTTCTTTTCTTTTCTCTTCCTTCACCCACTCCCATCTCCTCAACGCGGCAGGGCAAGGGGAGAGCAGGGCATGGCTGAGCACAGGGAGCAACCACCACCATTTCCCTTTATTATTTCACCATCTCCTTCTCAAATAAATCAATACCCATTTCATTCTTCATTTGCAAACCACAAAAAATTCCAAAATAAAACAACTTCATCTTCAACCTCCAACACTCAACTTACGCATCCCCACTCCACCACCGCTCCACCACCGTCGCCGCCGCCTCCGGCGCCGCCTAGCCGCCGCCACCGCATCCCCCAACACCCCACAATACTCCTCCACCATCAACAACCCCAAATTCCTCCTCCTTCTCCTCAATTTCTCCAAGAACCCATCATCTCCCACCTCCAATTTCTTCCAAATTCTCCCTCACCACCACCAATTCCACCACTCTAACAACTCCATCATCACCTCCTCCACCTTCTCTAACTCCCCACAACCTCCAATCACCACCACAACCACCACAACCACCACCACCATCACCTTCCACCTCCATCAAAACAACCATCTCCAACAACAACCCAAACAAAGAAGACCCAACACCTCCTCCCTCCTCTCCACCCGCGCGCGCGCCGCCCTCTCCCCGCCGGCGGCGCCGCCGCCGGCAGGCCGCCGGCGCCGGCCAGTGACCGGCCGGCCACCCCACTCCCCCTCCTTTTCATTCTTTCTTTCTTTCTCCTTTTATTTCTTTCCTTTTTCCTTTCATTTCATTCCCTAAATAAAAACAATTCCCCTCTTTCCTAAAATACCCCCACCACATTCCTAAAACTACTTCCCTCTATTTACATCAATACCCCACTCCTTTAAATCCCAATTTTATTTCATAATACACCTCATTTTCCCTCTCTTTTTCCTACAACTTTCTCTCTCCTCTCTCTCTTCCTGGTTCCTCTTCCTATTCGTCTTCTCCATTTGGACATGACTCTTTCAGAGCCGGCCACTCCTTTTGGATTGGGGCCGTGCTCTTCTTCGTCGGCAAGACTCAAGAGCCGGCCACTCCTTTTGGATTGTGGCCGCGTTCTTCTGCGTTGACACGACTTAGGGCCGGTACCCTCCTTTTGGATTGGGGCCGAATCTCCCTTCGTCGGGCGCGGCAAAGGAATCTTGTCGGCGAGTGATTTTCCTCGCCAAGACTTTCCTAACGCGGATCTCACCCCGCGTCTAGGCAATCCCTTAACGCGCTCCGCGCGTTTCTGTATTGACGCGACGCAGAACCCACGTCCGCGTCCGCGCTTCCCTCGCGTCCGCACTTGAACGCAGATCCCGCGTTTGAGGCATCTATGCGACGCGAATCCCGCGTCTGCTATCCCGCGTCTGCTATTCTTGCGACGCGAATCCCGCGTCTGCTATCCCGCGTCTGCTATTCTTGCGACGCGAACCCCGCGTCTGCTATTCCTGCGTCTGTGATTCCCGCGTCTGCTATTCCTGCGACGCGTCTCCCGCGTCTGCAACCCCCGCGTCTCACTTTCCAACCCGCGTCTCCCTGTATCTCCTCTCTCCTCTTCACTTTCTTCCTCTAAATATTTATTATTATTATAATTATGGCGCGTGCGCGAGTTTCATGGATTCAGAGTTTTCAGCTTTCCGGTGATTTAGGCGAGTGTTCTCGCTCTCGCCTCCATTTGGGTCGACATATATTTTATTCCCTGTTTCCATGTATTTTGTATTGGGCTGAGTCCCTGTATTTGTGTATGGCCGAGTGCCTATATCTGGACATGTATTGCTCTGTGACGAATGCTTGTACTAGGGTAGTTTCCTTCTTGTACATATACCATACCTGTGATGTATTGTACTGCCTTATACCATACTTGGCTTCCGGACCCTTCAACCTCCGGTCACTCACTATCTCGAAAGAGAGGTGATTGGGACCGGCAGGTCTCTCAGTTCAGCCTCCGGTCCCTCACTGTCTCGAAAGAGGCGTGATTGGGATCGTCAGGTTTCTCAGCTTCGCCTGGTGAGCATGCTTAGCACTCAGTGCTTTATTCACTAAATTCGTTTAGGCGAGTTGCTGCCGGATTCCCCACTCGTATCTTAATCCGAGTGCCCCGGTAGCCTCGCAGAGCGTATTAGTGTCTAAACTCGGTTCGCTGCTTATGCCTCCAGCTTGTTCAGCTCCGCCTGGTTATCATGGTCAGCGTTCAGCGCTTTACCACTAGATTCGTCTAGGCGAGTTGCTGCCGGATTTACTGCTCGTACTTCAGTCGAGTCGTCCCGGTAACCTCGCCAGACGCTCCAGTGTTAAATACTGTTTGCTGTCTGTACTTCCAGCTTGTTCCGCTCCACTTTGTTTGTGCTCAGCTACTATTCTACCCCATGCCATTACTGCATGCCTGACACCTGTCTATACTACTTGTCGTTTTCATATTACTTTTAACACATGTATATCACCTGTCAACTGATGTATTATCATCTAACACCTGACATGCTACTATTTGGCAAGACCCTGGTTATGACATGACTTGCCACCAGACTTATATCAATCTCTTGACATGACTGGTTACCTGTCTAATATCAATCTCCTGTCATGCTATCACTTGGCACCCAGCATGATATACTTGACCTGTGATTATCACACTTACGGGAACCCTGCCTTGTTATCCTGTACTATGTACAGTGACCTGATATCCTGTAGCATGATCAGTGACCTGTTATCCTGTATTATATACAGTGACCTGAACTCCTGAATTCCCGATCATGTCCTGCTCTTGTTATTCCCGTAAATTGATAATTAATCTAATGATTCATAAAAGGAACAACTTGCATCGGGTCGGGGGAAACGTGCGGCTATCAATACGTGTTCGTGTTTACAGTGGTATTAGGCATGTTGTGCAACTAAAACTTCCGGTCTGACCTGTGGGCCTCCAGGCGACCGAGGGGAGTGCTGGCTCCCTCCTCCTGAATCATGATAAGGGCATACAATAAGTCCCTCCTGTTAGCCTTGCGGCAGGTTCCGTCACCAAGCAGCGGAACATCCTGGGCCGTGGTCCCGGGTATGTACGGGACCCACTGTAAACATAGTTCGTTGATACCCCCGCTGGTTTCCAATAACAACCTTGCTTTACTCGGATATGGATCTATGTGTGCTGGGACGCTAGTTCACATAGCTAGATATCAGGGTAAGACGAGTATAATACTAATAACAATAATAAGACGCTAATTATGGGTGTTGTATACGCTTGGATTACGGTGACATGAGATAAAGGTATATAGATGAGGGTTTCCTTGTTTGGATTACTCCCTCGAGGTACTAGTCTCATGAGGCCGTAGCTTAAGCTTATATAATGCCCTTTCATTCCTTACCATATTGCTTGTGCTGGTTTTACCTCGGATTTCCGGTTTTATGAGTATTATCGTATTAACTGCTCACACTCTGCTTTATCCCTTGTATCCACCTGCCTCCTGCTTATTTTCTTATCATGCCCTGAGTGCAGTCGGATTGTATGTGCTTGGATTATGGTGACATAAGATAAAGGTATATAGATGAGGGTTTCCTTGTTTGGATTATTCCTTCGACGTACTAGTCTTATGGAGCCGTGATCTGAAACCATACAATCAGATTTGCTCGTCCTCGGCTTTATTTGGTTTTATCACTATACCATGTGCTTACCCTTGCTCGCCACTTGGCTTTTGTATCACACTCGCCTGGGGAGTTTCATCTGACTCCCCTGGATTCTCATGTCCAGGTCATGGAGCTTGGAGCGTGTGGATTCTCCCAGTTGCTGATCAGAGTGGCGCAGCGGTAGCGTGGATCTCCAGCAGACCGTTCAGAGCTCTATCCTTCCAGGCCCCCTGTGTGCCTCTCGAGTTTTCCTATTGTAAACTCGTGAGTGCCCTTTTGTACTATTCATTCTTGTACATCTGCTTGTAATCTCGCAATTGCGCATATCGGTGATGTAATATTCATGTAATATTGGATCACCTCTGGTGATAACTTTGTAAATGTACTCATATGTTGGAATGTATAATGCACCGCTTGCTTCCGTACTCTGATTCTTGCCTGTACTGATGCTTAGCGTATATACGTGAAGGTACTTCTGACTTGCGTATATACGTTGCAGTAATGTCTCCGTATCCGCCAGGATCGGGGCGTTACAATGTTCATCTTCTAGATGGTAGAGAGGAGCAGATATACATGCGCAATGGGTCTGCCAAGGGAGAAAATAGTTTATACCCGACAACGACGACGTCTATGACATCCACCACCAACGAAGAGTGAGGCGGTATAGGACGAGGTGGGACCTTCTCAGCCGGTTGCTGAACCATCACAGACACAGCCGAATTCTCAGACTACCCCTGTGCGTGGTCATGAAAGAGGTCGTAGAGGAATTAGGCGTGCATTATCTCGTGTGTTATCTTGATTTATGATATTGTATTATTTTGATGTATAATATGTGTTACATGATATGGAGTTTGTGATATGAATTTGATGTGAATTTTTGATATGAATGTAACGTGAGATTGTAATATGAACTATGAAGTGTCGTGAATTGTGATATTGTGATATATAAAATAGAATTGTGACATATGTGATGTTCATAAACACTGTGAACTATGAATTGTTGTTATCAAAAAATCTGGTGTTACCAACACTGGAGTTTATATGTCTGGTATTGGTAACACCGTAGTATTTTTCCTCCCACTACCACCAATCATGCGTGATGTTTCAAAACTACGATCTTGGGAAAATCAAAATTTTGTATTGATTATCAAAACTACGGTGTTCCCAACACCGTAATTTTGAATCAGCTACTCACAACTACGGTATTGGTAACACTATAAATAATATTACCTTACTTTTTATCCGGGATTGCCATCCTCGGAGATATTTGAAAACCGCAGCCAACTCCTTGGCGACCACTCTCACGCAGCCAGTCGATTGTTGACCGACGTGACGCTAACGTAACGTGTCAGTAGCCAATTTTGCTAAATATTTTTGAGGAGAATATTTCTTTAAAAATATTTTTTAAAATAAAATTATTTCAAAAATTTATCCTCAAAAAATTGGCCTCCATCCCACTAATAACGAAAAAAAAAACTAGCCATCCCCCAACCCAAAATTCTGTCTGCTTCTCTCTCTGAACTTTAAAATTTCTTCACTCTCATCGCAATGTCACAGAGAAACGAGAGAACCCATTTCTCAATTATTGGCTTTGGTGGTGGGGGGGTGTGGGGTGTGGGGAGTGTTTCAGCAAGCTGATGACCCCAAAGAGAAACCCACATCAAAAAAATGCCTCACTCTTGTCCAATATCTGAGAATGCCAACACCAACGTTCTCAATTCCACCCATTGTCGAAGACCCATCAAGTCCCCTTCCCTTGATTCGGCGAAGAAATCGGCCCCAAAAACCTACAGCACCCACATCAAAACCCCTCCTCCTCTTCACTCTTCTATCCAGAAGAGTTCAAGAAAGAAATCAAGCAAGAACCCAAATCCGAAGAGAGATTCTGCAGTGCTTGTAGACCCAGTTCCGTACGAAGCTGATGAATCAACAATAGACTCTGGTGTTTGTGTATTAGAGGGGAGCTCAAAGGTGAGGAAGATGAAGAGCTTGATGCTGGAAGCGGCGATGAGTAGCATTCCCGAGCCCGGGGCGGGCTGAGTGATGCATTTAGTGAAGGCATTTGAGAGGCTTCTCTCGATCCCGAAGGAGCAAGAAGGGGATGAAACTAATGCACAAGGAAAAAAAAGGGAGAGTGATGAATTGGGCTTTGCCAGGATTGCAGCAACAGCAGCCACCAAGGGCTGAAGAAACTGAGATTTCCTCTTCTTCTTTCTTCTCTTCGCCCAAGTTCGAGTGGGATACTTGTGAGCGCTCTTCTGTTGATAGCAATGGTGATAGGTCTGTAACTTGCCCACCAGTTTATCAAAATCGATCTTTGAATCTTTTTTTTTATTTTCTTTTTGGGTTGATGAAGCTTCTAATTGGTTCTTGTTAAATTTCGCCAAATTCTTGTAGATTGAGTTGGAATAACAAGCTCAAGGCGATTCAAGCTAAGGACTGAGGTATGCATATTTCATGTTATAATGTTGATAGATAGAATAACTCACGTTTTCTGCTAAACCTAAATTAAATCTCTGGGAGTCTACAAACCGTTTCAGTCAGTCTATTCAGACTTTGAATGCAATGTTGTCTGCTAGAAAATTTCTGCAACTTGCCCACGCAATTAATTGTATTAAAATTTCACCACGCCAAATTTTAGAAATATTAGCCCATTTTGACGTTTTGCTCAAGAAAAATAGTCTGTCGTGAACACCACATAATATGTGTCATGTACCAATTCTATAATTTGATTTGATCTCTTGCATTCATCGTTTAGTTTAGCTAAGCAAATGAAGTGCTTGTGGCCGTGGTAAACCATACTGATGACTTTGAATGTGTAACCTTTTTCGTACAGTTTCATCTTTCACCTCATCTTTTTAAAGAAAGTCCAAGCTTCTGAAATAGGACATAACAAGATGAAGTTTGAAATACTTCTAACCCTGTAAATGAAAAAGATAGTTAAGAAGTGGGCTAAGGTTTTTTGTTTGTATGAATTGATTAGTATGGTAATCATCACACTGAACTAAAGGCATGATTACCCTATTAGTGCACAAGGTGGTTTACTTGCAATTATTGTGGTTCACTATGGAGTAGTGTAAGTTTTGTTGAGCGGTTCTTCAAAGTAAATTCCTCTAAGAGTTGTCTAGCATGAAATTTACAGGAATTTCAATTCGCGCACATGACCTCCTGTCTGAGTTGTGGGCACAAGACTCCTAGTGTAGAAGGACAATAGGAAGGTAGACTGTTCCAGAAAAAGATAAGGTAGTCAATGAGTTTTACTAGTGTTGAAGGGCTGCGAGAATTGTTCTCTTTATATATGTTGCCTTGCAGCAACTTCTATTGGCATCACCGAGATGATGCTTAGTTTGAAGCACTAGAGTCGTGTTTGTGTTATTTTTTTTCCTTTCTGCTTCAGCTGCTTATTGTTTTGCATTATGCAATGATGACATGTGATCAGTGTTTTAAATGTCGTTCGACATTTCCGAAATGTCGGCCGACATTTCGTTTTCAAGCCCTCACCGCCACTACACCCCCACCCTCATTTTAAATTTTTTTTTTTTAAATTTTTTGCCGACATTTCGGGAAAAATCCGATATATCGGCCGACATTTTCCCGAAATGTCGGCCGACATTTTGGAAAAGCCCATTATGTTGATTGGTCTTAGAAGTTAGAGCAATTGAGAAATTTTAACAATGGATTAGTGAATATATGCAAAATGTTTAAATTAATTATACATATCCTAAACATATTTATATAGTTTTGCATAAGTTGTGTATGTATTATCTTGATAAGCATTTTTAAATTACATTATTTAAGACATCTAGGGTATATATTTGTTATCCGTCATGACGTCCGAAATTTACTAAATGGCCCCGAAATATGTCCGAAATCTGAAATCCGACATCCGATTACGACATCCGACATTTCCCTGATATCCGACATTTAAAACACTGCATGTGATCTCATTGATTCGTGCCGCATGGTTAACAGAATGATAAATACAAAAGTAATTTAAACTCAATATTATCGGTCTACGTCAGCACTCTCGTCAACAAGCTAAACTCATATAGCCGTATCTACTTTCTTGCCAAAAACATCTAATGCACGTGTAACATTCAGGTAGAACAAGTAAAAGAGTAAGGTAGTATGTTCATGTTGCTCTTGCAACTCTTGCAATATGTTATTGCAAGCGCTAAATCTGCTTCTCAGAACTATGATATCGTTGTGCTTTATAACCCCCTCCTCACCGCAACAGACTGACAAATGCACAAAACACCAAAAGGGCCAGTATGTCAGAAATATGGACTTATGTCACTGAAAATAAACACATTTCGGAGGTTAGGGTACTAGAATGTTTGCTTGCGACAATTTCTCTTAATTGCTATTTTTTTAATACAATAGTAGAGAGCTCTTCTCTTCTCTTCTCTTTTTTCAGAAAATAATTAAACCCATTTCTATGTTATATTTTAACTATTTCCCTTGTTACTATTTTAATCAAATGCAAAGATGACATATAAGTTTAGAATTTAGTACATCTGGTTGTTATAAAATAACTAAAAGAATTCTAATTAGTTTCTGTTTTCCGTCTATATAGCAAAGAAGAAACAACATATACCGATTGCAGAAGGGCTCCCATGGACAACCGAATGTCCTGAGGTGGTTCTTTAATTGAATGTACAGTTAAATCTAATAGAATTTCATGTTAAAAATTCATCTTAGGTTGATAGACAAACAAAATGTATTCTCATTTGTAAGTCCAAAAATAACTCAAATTTACATTGAAACTCTTTGTTCAAGCTATATAGTTTGTGTTTTTTTTTCCTTTCTCTGTATTATGAAGCATTAAGAAACAATCTGCAAATTTCAAAGCAGAATGTTATGGTGAAACCTCAAAAAATTTCCTTTCAAATCCAAAACCATAACCATCTATCTTGTCCCCTTACACTACATTGCTAAAGGGTAACATCTGGGTCAGTACTAGACTATTGATCGTTTGCCTGCTTCTTTGCTTTATATTTCTTCAATTTACTATCAATGGTAGGCTATCGAACATTGATCAGCTGCAGGAATTCAGTCTAGGAGAGAGTTCTATTACATCTCTGTATCTACATGCGGAAGGTTCTCATTTTCTTTTTCAACTTGAAACTTTGAAGCAACACCTTTTAGACATAAAATAAAATTCCTTCACTGTTTTAATGAATAACATATATCCTAAGACAAATCAAGGAAAATTTGTTCTTTAAAGAAAGGTTGAACTCGACATAGATTCTTAGCTAAAATTTTCTCCTTTTCATATATTTAATCAAGGTAAATTTGGTCTTAAAAGGGTAGATCTCGATAGATATAGCTTGAATTAAATTTTCTGCTTTTGATATCTACAATTTGACTTCAATCACTAGTTTATATAAGATATGTGAATAAAGCCAAAAAAAAAAAAATCATTATTAACTATCACTAACAGTTCAGTCTTTGGTGCATTTCTTATTAGTGCTTGGTCAAGCCTTCTGTAAAAGAATCCAGTGAGCCTGTTGATCTTGTTCTTCATAGTGATGTGAGAACGTGCTGAGTTTGATCATCATGTAAGCTCTCTTAACTATCCTCTTTTCTTTGACATAATTTTCATTACTACATGACATGGTCATGAAGATGTCATTCTTCTGACAGAGTAATTTGATAGTACTTTCCTCTTATTCATCTTAGAAACCATTACTAATCCACTGTTGTACTCAAATGTATTTGGTAGATTGCTGAGCGTATAAGCTTCATTGAGCAAATAAAAATGGAAAGAGAAAGACTGCAAAAGGTATATATTTCAAAACTAGACAAATCAAATACATCTCTTAAGTTTGAAGCATATCTAATCATACTTCCTAAGTTGATTAACTTGTCATATCTATCATATCTTGGCTACTGTCCATAATTTTCTTTTATGCTTTACATTGTTACACAGCTGGAAGAAGAGGAGGAAATCAGGAGACTGGGAAAAGAGCTTGTATTGAGAGCTCAGCCCGTGCCTTATTTTGATCGGCCCTTTGTTCCAAAGAAGTGCATGCATGTTGTTATCAATATGTATGCCCTTTGATCCATCATACATTTTACACCAGTGCCACAAATTTATGTTGAATCCGAACTTTCTTGAATGTTGAATTCAGGTCACGGAAGCCTCAAACAATTCCAAAGGAGCCAAGACTTGATATCCGCCAAACAAAGACACGGTAGGCCCTTGATACCACTGTATCTAAGCAAGCGTACTCTTCTATTGATGTGTTTTCTATGTTCGGGGAGAAAAGGAAGGTGGTATATGCGTGCAACAAACAGAATAGCTGTAGTGCCAGTGATGACTGCTTCGAGGGAGTTACTTGAGAATTCAGGATGCTGTTGTTTGTTTCTCTTCATGGAAACATTGCTCTGCTGCAGCAGTTCTCCACCACATTGTTGGTTCTGTTGTTGGTGTGTCCATGTACCTTAATGCAGCGCGTTAAGTGCATTCACACTAGTGATGAAGAGAAATGACACAAGAGGATCAATCGCCTTCAATAAGAGAGAAGATGATTAAACGTTGCTTTCTTGGATACCACTGAAAGGAGATCATTAAACACAATTTCTTTTAACGTTGTCAAAGTTGCCGATTGTTATCTGGATTTTCGTTTGAGAAAAATAAATAAATAAATTAGAGAAGACAATTTTTATTGTGAAATGCAATATCAAAACTTAGAGCACATTATACTTTTAGTCAAGAAAACGCGTACACATATGGCCTGACCGTTCATTTGCATTATTAGCCTTTACCTGATAAAGAAGAGGGAAGAAAGAATGAATTGATTCTTATCCACCTTGTTGATATTATCAATACTTGTTGGGTTCTTTGTATATAGAGAAATGTTTTAATACAGATAGGATGTAACATAAAAGTTTACATACACTTAAGAAAATGCACTGTAACTCATCCATATACATAATGCAAACCATTGATTATGATCTACATGTTCTAAAACTCATATGGATCAAATTTCATGTGAGCTAAAACCTCCTATCCCACAAATCAAGAAATAAAAAAAAAAATCGGCTTTTAAGACCGCTATTGTGACCATCCATTTTTAGGTCATTTAGGTTAAAAAGTTTCAACTCACATGAAATTTGCTTCATATGGGCTTTAAAACATGTAGATCATAATCAATAATTTGAATCATGAATATGAATGGACCACGGTGTATGTAAATTCTTATATTACACCCTTTGTGTATTAAAACATCTCTATACATATAGAGAGAGAAAAAATGGTGGCGGTGCAACCTTGGCAGGCCGATCCTGGTGGAATCTCTGCCCTTGGCTGCTCCGCTCATCGCCAAAGGCAAAATCCTGTTGATTCTACTACTAGTGATGATGGGACTCTGGGTGATGGCCCTTAGACTTCATTTTGCTCCTGGATCTGCTCCTACATCATGGAAAGATATTTGTTTGATTGGTAGAAGACTTGATGATGCCTGCAAACTCTCTTTTATCCAACCCACAAAAACCACAGATGGTGATTATACAGCAAAAATTGGTAAAGCTGAGGTTGAAAGTAATGCTCACAAATGGGAAAACACCCTTATTGGATATGTATTAGGTGACAAACCTTTCTACTCACATGTCAAAGCATGTGTGACTAGGTTGTGGAAGCCAAACTGCCCATTAGACATTTCCTCAAGGGATAATGTTTATTTTTTTCTTCAAATTTGGCTGCAAAGAGAAATGTAGTAGAGTTCTTCAAACAGGACCTTGGCTATTTGATGGACTTTTAATTATTTTGAAGCAGTGATCCACTGATTCTGGTCTAGATAGGGATCTATTATCATCTCTCCCAGTCTGGATCAGGTTTCCTAATTTGCACCTCAAATTCTGGTCCCAGAACAACCTCAGTAAGCTGGCTGATTTGTTTGGTGTGCCTCTTTATATGGATAAAGCTACCACCTCAATGCAAATGCTCCTCTGAAGATTTTTGTCTGGCTGGAAGTAGAGGAAGAGGAAAAAGTTAAAATTGATGTTGAATATGAATGGATACCTCCTACTTGTACTAAATGCAAAAGTTTTGGACATATTGCTGCTCAATGCCCAACTAAGGAAGTCTGGAGACCAGTTGTATCCTCTTCTGAATCCCCCTCTCTACCAGTCACTTCTGCTCACACTTCAAGTGTTGAATTAAATTCTCAGTTGTCCAGTTAAGGACTCTGTACTGGTCACCATTCTGATATCCCAGATACAGCCCTCTCAGCTCCAAGCTCTGCAAATTCTGCTGCTACTCATCAATGTGAAGACACAGCCCTTAAACCCTCCTCTGGGCAGCAATCTCTTATACCTGTACAGGCTTCTAGTTCTGACTCATCACCCTCAACTCAGGGTACTGCCTTAGTATCTCCTGATGCTTCTGGCACATTGCAGATTCAGGGGCCTTATGTTTCTGTTCCATCTGATACCCCCTATGTGCATGTCCCACAACTTGATGCATCAGTCCCAAAACATGGGCTGGTTTCAGTTAAGGATTCTATTTGTGTGTCAGTTGGCATAAGCACTTATGTACCAGCTTCTGAGCAGGTTACCAAGCTTCCTACTGGGAACACTCACCCTGACTTTGATACTGCTGTTCCCACTTCTCCTTTGGTCCAATGTTCAACTGAGAAACTGGCTGATGTTACTGAGTGCTTTAACCCAATCTCATCATCATCCAAAATCTTGAATGGGAAGCAGAAATAGCTCACTGTGTTATAGCTAAAGAGGCTAAGGCTGGCAAAGGCAAAGGCAAAGGTCAAGCCCATACTCCCTCTGATGTCCCTAGGAGGAGTTTGAGAAGCAACAAAGGGGCTCAAAATCTCTCCCAGTGAGTCTTTTAGTCTGGAATGTCAGAGGCCTTAATAAAAGTGTTAGAAGAAAGGATGTCAAGAATCATATAAAGAATTTATCCCCCTCTATTGTAGCACTATTGGAGACAAAAGTAAAGGAGAATCATAGTGCTAAAGTTTTAGCATGTATCCCCAAGGGCTGGGCATTTAGCAATAACTACACTCACAATGCTGGTGGTAGAATTTGGGTCTGTTGGAACCAAGCAGTATGGAAATGTGATGAAATTGATAAGCGCAGTCAACATGTTACCTTAACTGCTAAGAATACAGGGTGTTTCACTGGTATCATCTCTTTTGTTTATGGGGACAACTGGTAGACCAACAGAAAGGACTTGTGGAAAAGCTTATCTAGTATTGCAACTGCCCTATAATCATCTCCCTTGGATGTTAGTTGGGGATTTTAGTGTTGCTAGATTCAGTGATGAGAAAGTAGGGGGAGGCCCCTTTCTATCCAGCAATTACAGGACTTCAATGACTTCATAGGCTTTTGTGATCTCACAGATATAAAGCATATTGGAGGCAGATGGTCTTGGCATAGTAATTCATCTGGGGCCAAGAGGATAGTGGGCAGATTGGATAGAGTTCTATACAACAACTGGATTCAGCTACTACATGGCTCCTATTATGAATATCCTTCTCACTCCTCCAGTGACCACTCTCCCATATTCATGCATCCAGTTGAGAAGCACCAGCTATGCAATATACCATTCAAATTCTATCATTACTGGTTGAAGTGTCATGGATTTCATGATATTGTCAAGAAAGCTTGGGAGGCAAGTTTCACTGGGTTCCCTTTGTACAAAACTTCTCTGCAAGTTAAAAGCAACAAAAAAAGGCCATTAAAACCTGGAGTCAGCAAGAAGATCTCAACAATCCCCATATGAGAGCTGCAGTGATTAAGAAGAAGCTTGATGACATACATAACAAACTCAATTTGGACCCATTGAACTCAGTTTTTCATCAAGAGGAGAAACTGTTGACTGAACAGCTTAACCATTGGCTAACCCTGGAAGAAGAGCAGCTCAGGCAGAAATGCAGAGTGGATTGGTTAACCCTTGGTGATAGAAACACTAAGTTTTTTTATGCTATGGCTAAGGTCAGGAGCTCGAAAAATCAACCGACTCACTTGATTGATTCTTCTGGTACTCTCAGAGATATCACAGACATCAGAAAGGCTGCTCCAAACTATTTTAAAGATCTATTCTCACAAGATAGCTATTGGAATGTCTTTCCCAGGCTTGTGGTTAAAAGGATCCATACTCCTGGAGCTGGTGACTGGCTCATTAGAGCTATTTCTAAAGAGGAAGTCAAAAAAGCTGTCTTTCAGATGCATGCAGAGAAAGCTCCAGGTCCAGATGGATTCACTACTGGTTTTTTTTCCAGGAAAATTGGTGCTTTGTGGGGGAGGAAACTGCTGAGGCTGTCATATCCTTTTTCAAATCAGGTAGGCTGATCTATGAACTAAATCACACTTTTATTGCTCTAGTGCCTAAAAGCTCTGAGGCCATACATCTTAATGACTTTAGACCTATCTCTTGCTGCAACACTCTTTATAAGTTTATTGCTACAATCTTGGCTAATAGGTTGCTTCAAGTCATTGATGGGCTTATATCTGAAAACCTATGTGCCTTTCTTAAAGATAGGCTTATCTCTGATTGCTCCCTTCTCTCTCATGAGTTGGTGAGAGATTTCAATAAGCCCATGGGAAGCAGAGCCTGCATTAAAATTGATCTTAAGAAGGCTTTTGATAGCATTAATAGGGAGTTTGTCTGCTACATCATGCATTGTATATGCTTCCCTCTAGTCTGGATTAACTGGATCAGGGAATGTATTCATAATCCTATGTTCTCTGTTCTCATAGATGGCTCCCCGGCTGGGTTCATTCATATGGAGTATTGGACCATTCATATGGACTTGGCTATCGCTTCAGGTACTTTACACCCCCTCAAAAGAGACATGCCTGTTGTAAGTTCACTTGTTTTTTGCAGATGACGTGATGCTATTCTGCAAAACTATCATGAGGAGTTTCGACACTATTAACGACCTCCTTGACAACTTGGCATTGAATACTGGTCTTGCTATGAACAAGGAAAAGGGCAAAGTTTTTCTCAGCAAAGATTGCAAAGACAAGGATAAACTTGCAGAGTTAATCAATATCCCAGTTGACAGTTTTCCTGCAAAACTATCTCAAAGCTAAGGATTGCATTCCTCTTGTGGACAAATTTAGACGCTATGTAGAAGGATGGATGGCGAAATTGCTATCTTTCTCTGGCAGAGCAGAATTGATCAAAACAGTGCTTACAAATGTTCTTGGCTATTGACTCTAATCCTTCAAGTTACCCTTGTCTATTTGCAAAGAGTTAGATAGGTTGGCAGCAAATTTTCTCTGGAATGGCCGCGCATATGCATGCATGGAGTTGGAATGCAATCTGCACACCAAAGCTAGAAGGAGGAATGGGCATTAGAAGGGTATCAGAGTTAAAATCTGCTAGTGCTGCGAAACTCTTCTGGAGATTCTGCTCCTCAAACTCTGTGGCTCTCTGGATGAGGGCTCATTATTTAAAAGGGTGGAGGGTATCAGATATATTAGAGGCAGCAACTTGGAGATTGAAACTGACTGAATTACAGCAATTCTGGAGTGATATACTTGCTGTTAAGGTAGGCAATGGAGCTGATCACTGGACATGGACTGACACGGCTAGTCATTTGTGCACATTGTCTTCAGCCTGAATCACTGTTAGGACCAGAGGTCCTGTCCATCCTTTCTTCCAACTGATTTGGTCCCCAACATTCTCTCCATAAATGTCCACATGTGCCTTAAAGGGCTATGCATAATAAGCTGCTTGCTAATGACATTCTGATGAGCATTGGAGTGATCACTCAGAACCCATGTTGGGCCTCTTTGGTTAAGGGTGGAAGTGAGGAAGTGAAGAAGTGATGAAGTGGTAATAGTTCCCTTTGGAACTTGGAAATTAGTTAGTAAGTTTTTCAGTGTTTGGATGTTATTGAGAAGTGTGGTTTGAAAAATGTTATTTCTTTTCCGCTGTTTGTTTGGTAATTTGAAAGTGGAAGTGGAAAAGTTGATCACAAAGTTGACCGTCAAATGATATTAAGTAAAAACTAATTAAGAAAAATAAATAATAGACTGTAATTAGAATGCAAGTGAGATTTACATGATCAAAAAATTAACTGTTCAGTGCTACAACTTATTACAAATGAGATTTATATGACGACAAAATTAACTGTAACATTTTGAAAATAAAGAAATAATTGTGTAAAAGAGAAAAGAGAAAAGAAAAAGGAGTTTTCTTATTTTTCTTTTCCCGTGTTTGGATAGATAGAGAAATGAGCAATTATAATTCCTCATTTTCCTTACTTCCGCCCACTTCCTTGCAACCAAATACGCATGTTTATCTAGTGGGGAGCACAGAGATCACCTATTTTTTAACTGCCCTTCTCAAGCTTCATATGGAGCCTGTGCAGATTGAAACTGGGACTCGCCCCTGAGGCCAGTGGATCCTTGCTTGAGGAACCCAATGAATTACAGTGCAAATTTCAAAGCAAGAGCAGGACTACAGCACTTGCTAGATTGGCTTTCAGAGCTGCAATATGGCATACTTGGAAAGAGCGAGAAAGTGAAGAGTATTTCAAAACCAAGCTTCTCACAAAGCTGAAGTCTTTCAAAGGCTTTATGAAGATGTCCTTCTCCTACTGCAGTACTGCAATTGGCCTTGCACCCCCTAACGATAGCATTTTGCTAAACTGGTGCTAAATCTTCTCCAGTGTTTCCAACCTAGAGATCATGTGATCGTAATTGAGTGTTTTTCAGCTTTGGTCAATCTTTTTTTCTTTACTTGGCTACCTATGGTAGTGGGTGACGGCTATGGTGCTCTCCCCACTCTATAGTTTGTCAAGAATAGGAATTGGAGCAGCCCGGCTCTCACTGGTTTTGATGTATATTTCATGTTAGCCAATATAAATTATTTTTACTTCTCAATAAATAAATAAATGCACACAGTGCTTACAATACACATAGGTGTAACTAAGTTATATGCATCATTTTTAATCACAAAAAAAATTTACTTGGTGAGATACAAATAAAATTAGTGTGATTAATCCCCACAAGGTGTTTAAAAAATGTTTTTTGTGTGGTGAAAAAAGATGTGTACCTTAACTTAATTACACCTATATGTTGTAACTCTACACATAATATGTGTGTTTGTATTTGTGTGCGTGTGTATATGAGTATATGTTTGTGCGTGTGTGTGTGTGTATTTGTGCGCGCACATGTGTGTATTTGTGTGTGTAGTTAGAGTTACAATACATAAGTGTAACTAGGTGAAATTACACACAATCTTTTCAACACACACAATATTTTTTAAACGCCCTGTCGGGTCCACTAACCCTAAATAACCTTGCCCCCACACACACATATGGACAAAATTACAATGCACGTAGGTGTAACTAAGTTATGTTACACACACCATTTTTAACACAAAAATTTTTACTTAGTGAAATATTTGCAAAAAAAATAGTGTTAGTGGTCCCCACATGGTGTTTAAAAAATATTGTGCGCCAGAAAAAAATGCGTGCAACTTTACTTAGTTACACAAATGTCTACTGTAACTCTAAATGTATATAGCTTCCAACTTTGCTTCTTAGAAACAAGGTACAATTTGGTACCATTTGTGAAGCACAAGTAACACTCTAAATGTCCCAGATCGCATGCATCAAAGAAACAAAGTTACAGATGTAGGAGCATAAAGAGGGGCAATTTCAGAACTAAAAACCATAGTTAATCACTAGAATGATAAAGATAAAGAAACAATATCATGTCAAAATTGCCCCATGAAACTGTAACCAATAAGTTCAACATCTGATAGAAGACAATGATGCCTAAACACACTCAAACTGCAACCGTGATTCGTCCAGCAACTTGATCAAGATCACGCCGTCCCTGGGATGTAATCTTCCTTCCTCTGAAAGTTAACAAGAGAGTAAACCATAGTTAATTGTCTAAATCAAAATCATTCCACATCGCTACATTCTTAAAGAAGGAAGATAACCATATTGCAGCACAAAACTCACATCCTCCGTGAATGCAGAATTCAGACAACATAATTAACCAGCATGATTAAACTATATTGCAGCACAAAACTCACACCCTCTGTGAATGAAGGATGCAGACAACACAATCAACCAGCATCATTAATCCAAAGGCAAAGGTTTACTACAAGGGACATGAAATCAGTGGGTATAAAACTTGCATTCTTATTTGTCCTCTTTATTCCACATCAATGGAAGGCCTTCAAAGGATGGAAATGTTGCAATTTTGTATATAATGGTTTTACCCCCCTAAAGTTTTCAAACTAGTGAAAGCACTATGTTCTCGGAGCCATGTCAGCATTAAGATCAGTTGAATACAAACATGCAATGCCAGGGCAAATGTTTTCTTACGAACCACCAAAAGGTTGAGAGGAACTATGCCCGGGCAGGAAAGGATTTTGCTGCCTAGGCCTACCAAGGCACTCTGACAATCTTGAGTATTGTGACTGCATGTGCCTATCTCTCAAAGGTTCAAAATAAGCAGATTCATTTCTTAAGAATGACTTTGTTGAATGTTAAGTAGAAACTAAAAAAATAAAATAAAAATCAAGTATTTGATAATTTGAGTGAGACTCGAGAAGGAACAACACAACAGTAACAATAATAAAATTTGAAAATGCACAAACTGCTTACCCCTTAGGATCAACATCGATGATATTCATCGCCTGCAACTGTTGGAGGATGTGGCGAGCTACTGCACCGCTACTCTTGCAGAAATGTGGTGGACGACTTCCGTTCCTTTTGCGGCCACCATAGATCTTCTGAAAGCCACCTACTCCAATGCCTTGTCTCAGATAAATCTTCCTTGCCATTGAAGCTACATAGATTAAAAGACATCAAGGCCAGTTCGAAGAGAATGACCCAGCAAACAAATTTGCTGGTAAAACCACCTTGAAACATATTTAAGCTTCTTACCAGCTCTAATGTAGTACCAATCAGGGTCATAGGGAGCAAGCTCCTTGAACCTACCCGTCTTCACAATATCAGTCCAGTGAGGAAGTTCCATCTATTCCAATTGACATCATTTCATTAGAAAAAGAGAAGAATTTCAATATTTGTAGTAAACGTTAGGGAATCAAATAAGATACAAATAACAGATAACTATGCTTTAAGCCATGAGAAATGCTGCTGCTCACTCAGCACAAAACAATTATGACATTATTATGACTGTAAGATCATCAACAGGCCCATATGTAAAGAAGGTTATATTGCTTGAAGATAAATACAAGTAGGCTCAATAAGCTAATAGGAACCATCACAAAAAATTAAAAAAAGGTAGAAGACAGAGAAATTTAACTAACTAATGTATTCCAAGTGCCAAAATGGCTCACGAAAGCAATTGGGCTAGTATTGTGACTCATACAAATTACGGCTATTTATAGATGACCAACTGTGCACATATATGCTCTTTCAGCTGGCAGTTGCAGTGGTTTAAGAAATCACTGCCTAAAGACTTGCAGTAGACAGTTATTTCACAAGTGATTTTGGCCTGTGGTTTCAAAAGTGAAAGTGGACACACCGGAAAAGTTGAACTAATTGTTGGGCATCCCAGACCTCGCGTTGGCACTTCCTACTTCATTCTGGTTCCCTACTTGATTTCAGACCACACCTTAGAACCAACTGTTAACAAAGCTCATCACTTGATTATCTTATTTCCCACAAGATCTTGAAAGACATCAATCCAACTTCTCTACATCAAGCACCTCATGTTCCTCACCTTAAAGTTAACATCTGTAGCAATTCCAGCAAGCTTAAGCCTTGGTTTCTTGTTGATAAAAGCCATCCAACTCTAAGCTTACTGCAGATGACTCGGGGCAAACTGACTCAAGTTCCCTTCAGCAAGGATATCTAACTCATGTCTCATCAGCCCCAATCAATTGTTCCCCTCTATCCTATTTATCAGATCAAAAATCTAGAGCAGAAAAACCCATAGATTTATTGAATATTTCACAATCACACAAATTGAGGTTTCTTAAATAACAGATCTTCATAAAGATGATTTAGGGGTTCTACCGTAAATTTCCCAAAAAGGTCTTCCTTTTCACGGTTCTAATGTTTTAGGATTTATCCAGATAGCCTTTGCAGCATATATCCGTATTACTTTATTTTGCCGTCATATTTTGACTCCTATCAGCGTTTTAACCTTGGATTTCTTGAAAATGCAACCTTTTTTTAGCATATACACCTTTATGTTTTTGTTCCCATTTCATGGGACTTTATTGATTCAGCAGCTACCTATATTTAGTGAACTTCATGATCGACCCTAGTCTAAAAATGACAATTTTAGATCAGTAATTCTAGATTTCCCCAGAAAAATCAACCAAATTACAAATGATCCAATCTACCCAACCTCAATCATAGGAAGAGGGAAAAAATAACGCAATTTCAGGAATCAAAAGGGTTTTTTTTTAAGATAACAGCGAAAAATCGAGAGATAGACCAAAACCTTGCCCGATCTCTTGAGGTGAGCGGAGTACGCCTTCACGAAATCGTGAGGCGAGACGTCCTTCACAGTCCTAGCCACCGTCTCCATTGTTGTTGCTTCTACCGCCGCCGCCGCCGCCGCCGCTCACAACCCTTTTGCGATTCTTCGACGCGGACCAACGCTAGGGTTAGGGTTTTAGACGCTGCGGCCAAGGAGATTTTTTATATGGGACGCTGGAGATGTTAAATTACAGTGGTACCCTCAAACTCACAAAATTAATCTCCGACGTCAAAATGGGGTATTAATAATTAATAAAGATTAAATTGGGTAACTACATGAGAAGAGATATAGATGATTTAGATAAGATGTTAAACTTGTATGTATTCTCAAAATAAATTATAACATTCGTTAATTGAGTAATCAAATTCAATAATTTTTAATTTGAATGATATAATAACTGTGAAATGAAAATAATTAAAAGGTATTAAAAGTAGAACTCATGAAAAAATCATCATTGCCCAGGGCCAGACAATAAATACCACACACATGCTATAAAACTATCCTCAAAAGAACCCAAATTAACCCCTCAATCACTATTGGGACTTGGGAACCAAGGTCTTCAACATGCCTCTGTGGATGTGCCAAGTGCATGTGGTGATCTTCTTCAGTTCTTCTGTTGCAACCCACTTTCATTCTATAAAACATTGCTCTCTTGAAAACTGAAAATTGTTAAATCAGTCGATGAAACTGAATTGTATATTGTATTATTGATAAGGATAAAGCGCGAATATAGAGATAATACAATTGCATGATAAGAAAATCTCTGATCCTAATATAATTACTATTATATAATCATAATACTACTCTTAACACCCTCGCAACTCAGGTGAAAGGAAAATTGTGAGTTTGAATAAAATAAAATGAAAATGAAAATATCTGCTGAAATTTGTGAAACTTGATGTCGATCACGTATGACGCTCTTCGAAGACCGATGAATAGAACTTGTAAAATCTTGAACACTCCCTCGCAGACAAGTGATGGGTGAAATATCTAGAGTTTGAATAGTGCGGATGATAAGAAGGAGAGATGAATTCCAATCGATAGCTGTGAGGAGGAGATATCAGACGGTAGAGAGTTGTTGAAGAAGAGAACTTTGATGGATGTAAAACTAAGAATAAAACATATGCTAGAGAGATGGACTCTGATCGAGACGGAGTACTTTCTGAAGCTTGACCTAAGTCTCTTTTGTATGTCGCAAGGCAAACTTTAAACATGTAAGTCTCTTTAGAATAGTCGGAACAGACTCCAAAACCCATGGTGTCTTTTTCTCTTGAAGCAAGATGGACATTGAATGAGTGCGAATTACATCGATAGAGAAGGAGATCGTGGTATTCATGATAAAAGTAGCGCCGGAGAAGGAAAGTCCAAGGAAAAGAAAAGGAATATGCAACCAGAAGCACTTTCAACATTGACGAGGTGAGGGCGACATCGAAAAAGTGGATGAGAATAATACAGGAGCCCAAAGGATGAGAAGAGAACGCCAATCGGAGGAGAAGAGAAAATCGTTATTGATAGAAGAGGATTTCGTCAGCGACGACGTGGTGACATGTTAGCTCTGCAAGAAGAGGAGATCCAGTCGGCGATGTCGAAGAATATGAGAAGAAGAACTCACTATGTCTGGAGTTAAAATTGGATCGAGGAGAGGAGAGGCGCGAGTTGCAGACGAGATGCGAGGCGAGATGGGGATCTGAGAGGAGAGAAGTGAACAATAATCGGGTTTGAATTACAAGTGGATTGCAAACGGATCCGGATTGAGATTAAGAACAGTTCGGATCCGTGAGGCACAAATCTACAGATGTAAGGTCGCGCATGTGATTTTGGCGAGGATAGGAAGTCGATTTATGATCGAATCGAGTCTAAGTCTGCAAATAGAAGCGGGGCCACAGTCGAAGTCGAAGTGGTTCATGACGCGATCTCATGAAAAGAGGAAGAGCCTGCGAGGGGAGAAGGAAGAGCCGAAGATGAAGTCGTGGTCAGCAAAGATTGCAGACAGCGCGTGCACTGACGGTGTGCAAATTGAAGACTATGAAAGGTCGATTGTAGATCGGAGATCTTGCATGAGGCCTGTAGATGAGGTGCGCTGCCGGCATTGATGAGAATAAGTAGCTGACGGAGAGGTCAGGCCGAGATCAAGATGCACATAATGAGTTGCAGAGATGGTGTCAATGGTGATGGAGACACGTGTCGGGTCGAGCAGAAATCGCAGATATTGTATGCGGATCAGAGGTAGAGAGAAGTCGAGTGGTAATCGAGCATAGGATTTCCAGAGTGATATGATGGGTTGCAATCGAAAGCTCATGTTCAAAGGGGTCACAGAGGTTGCATGCAATCGAAGGAATTCGTCGAGAGCGAGAAGAGAAGAGATGTTGTCGCAGATGCAGGCGGGCTGGAGAAGAAGACCGAATCGGCGACTCGGTGAGTTGACTCAGCTATCTCGCTAGAACTCGGCGAACTCGACTAGTTGGATTTGAGGTGAAGAGGTCTGCAATTGGTTGGAGGGTTAGATTTGATTGCAGAGGTTGGAGATGATGAGTTGGAAATGATGACTCGGTGAGTCAAGACAGTTGAGTTGGGTAGAACTCAATTGTGATTTTCTTAGTTGGGTTTTGTGGAGACTTTGGTTTTGAGGAGAAGTTTTAAGAGAGTTCTTCTTTGGAGTGATGGCCGAGCACTGGGCATGACTGTATGAGCGTGACCCAGCGCTGGCTCGTTATTGACGTGATGACAAGGATCAATAGAAGAAAATTTTAATTGCAGAACTTTTCAGAGAGATGACTCTGATACAATGTTAAATCAGCTGAAAAAGCTGAGAATTGTATATTGTATTATTGATAAGAGCGAAGCCCGAATATCTAGAGAATACAATTACATGATCAGAAAATCTCGAGTCCTAATACAAATACTATTATATAATCCTAATACTACTCTTAACAATACCTGATCATTTCATTGCTCCCGTGTGCGTTAAATCTCATGCCTACTCCCTCTGAAGACAAACATAAACAAGAGCCATTTCTCTATTTCACGAATACAACTTTGAGTGAAGCAAACAACAACATAAAATTATTGTCAGAACTGATGAAGCAAAGAAGAAAATAAACACATTTAACGACTTGAAGAAATCATGGTAGCAGTTCTGTTTCATGGCATCCACCCATCAAAGAGTTACAAACCATCAAGCATGCATGACCCCAAAGGCCATTAGCTAGAGAATGAAACAAGGCCATCTTGCCACAACATCACCACAATCAGACCTGCAACAAAAACTGAGAGGAACAGGTGAAGCGACAACAAGCTAGGTGAGAGGGGTCCAAGGAACATCTCATGTCAAACCTGGAAACAGCATGCAGAACACTGTTGTTTGGTCTTGATTGGTCCTTCAGGTGCCAGTGCAGCCAAAGCTTTCTTTGAAGGTTGTTTGTCATGAGAAAGCCCATTGCGACCAGAGGATGCAACATTAGAAGGTCATTTGCTATTGATACATCTTTCACGGTGGAAGAACTTGATAGTGTTCTGAGAACATCGTCCTTTCATGGCATTTGCAAGAACTTGCATCGCCTCGACCCTTTCCCTTTCGATCCTTTGGAAACTAAATCCAGTCCAGGCCCTCTCTCAAATCCCTCGTCATCATCCTCTCCTCCCAATCTCTGATTATCATCTTAGGAGAACTTGCCAGATATCAAGTCAAATAGAATCAGATAGCAGAGAGAACGAAGAGTGACAGTAGCAGAAGATCTGCCTAAAAAATTGGCACAATGTTAGCAGAAGCACATGTATACGTATACAAAAGAACCATCCAATTAAAGGGCTTTTTTAGTAGACTGATTTTCAACCAGAGAGCTTGGCAATTCTCCTCTGCAATTAGCAAAATAATCTCAGCCTATTGGGTTGTTGAGAGGGAAAACTCAGGTTGTTTGAGAAAAAAGTGCAACATCCTGTATTTAATGGTATCATCAGTCCAAGGATCATTACTAAGCCTGCCAAAAAAAAAGGTAGCTGATTTATTCACTTTTTAACAAAATACAGAAGATATACATTGTATTTACTAATATAGTGCAGGTTACAAATATATAGTTGGGCTTCAATCAGTTGTCAAGTACCTCGATATGTAACATAATGGACAACTGAAGGATCACACATTAATTGAAACATATACAGCTTACTTAACATACTCAAAAACCTCTTCTAAATTAACATTCTAACAGTGCTCACTTATTTGAAGAGTGAAAGCTTTCCATATGTTATGGTAAATAATCTTTTATCCATTAAATAATCTTATAGTCATGAAAAAAGATCAAAGATTTCAGTGTGAGAAGCATGTGAAATTTTAGTGAATTAACATACATTTACCTTGAGTTTGTAGCCCTGAGAGGAGCGTCCCTGAAACTCTACTTCTTCCACCCGTCTCTTCTTCCTTGTTCGCCCACAATGAGAACAAGTTTTGAAAGAAGAAGAAGGCATGGCAGCGTCGCCTGTAAGGGCTGGTTTGTTTTCTTGGAAGAGAGAGAAGAGAGTCTCTTCTTCCACTCTGTTGTTTGTTCCTGGAGGAACTCTTCCTCTAGGCTGGCGGTGAGCTGAGAGTGACGTGGCAGAAGAGAGTCTTAATTTTTTTCAGCCCAAAAATTGGGCTGAAGAGAGCTGGAGCACAATGATCAAGATATTTTATTCTTTTTTAATCTCTCTTCATTTGGCCAATGAGAGAGAGAGAGAGAGATCAGTTTGTTGGTCTTTAGATCTGATCACCTCCTCTCTCCATCTCCTTCTCGCGCCCTCTCTTATAGGGGTGAGCAGAGTTCGGTTATAACCGAAATAATTGACCAAAAATCGAAATCTGAACCCGAACCGAACTGAACCGCGCTAGTTCGGTTGGTTTTCGGTTTTGGGTTACAAGAACCGAACTCGACCGAACCGAACCGAACTTCTCACCCTATGTATTACCCCACCCAAATTCAATTTAGTGAGTCATATAGTTCATAAAAAAACAGGTGGAACCTTATCTCATTAGTTCTAGAAATATCATCTTTTTATATTGAACACGTGAAAGCCATGTTAAGTACACTATCATATTGAGAATAATATTTATATTAATATAGTTCTTTCTTTTGTAATCTTGTTAGTAAAAGTTAATAATAATTAGGCAAGCTTTGATATAAAAGCTCAAGTACAGTATAAAAGTTTTAGAACATGAAATTTTCAATTCACAATAATGTTAGGGTATTTTTCTTGTTTCTAATTTGGGCATTAGATATTTGAGATTAGGATATTAAAGGATGATAATATAATGGTGATTAAAAAATATAAGAAATGATGAAAATATATGAGCCTAACCGAAAAAACCGAAAACCGAACCGAACTGGTTCGGTTCGGTTTTGAAAAAATTAGCAAAACCGAACCGAACCGACCGATGCTCACCCCTACTCTCTTGTCATCGATCTTCTCGCAACGGCCCGAGTAGGGTGATCATGTCCCGCTGTCTCGGATTCAATCTTCAGCATTTCGGGTTCGATCTCTTCTTTCTTGGGTTCAATCTCTTCTGTTGTCGCTCATGGGTTTGATCTCCTTCCTGCATCTTGGATTCGATCTCTTGGCTCCTTCTTGGCCCCGATCGCCTCGCTCTATCGCGGATTCGATTTGGTCGGCCGGTGGTGGGTTCAATCTCCTTTCTGTTGGAATATGAAGAATATTAATGTGAATCTTTGAGTTGAATTATGGCGAGATCCGTTGATCGAATCAATTGGATGATGGTTGGAGTGTGTTCTCCTTCCATTGGGGATGAACGTGGTATATTCACATGTTCAATTCCGACTTCGAATGAATGAGATATTCAAGTCTAAAGACTGCCTAATTCAAAGCCAAAATGTGACTAAAGGTAGCTAAAAGCATTTAGTCCCACATTGGCCGTGCGATGGAAGTTCGTGGTGTTTAAATAGAGAAATTGAGAACAAAGGGTGTGCCCTTTGGGTACTTGGAGTTTTCGCGCGCGATTAGGAGGGAACCATGCCCATATCATGCGTGCGTGCCGCCGCCGGCGGCCGGCCGGCGCAGGGCTCGGGACCGGGTCCGGATTCCCTACCCGGCCTGGTTCTTTTTGAATCAGGTCTCACGGGTATGGGTTGCGAGCATACCCGCTCCGCTACCCGAACCAGACCCGCCCCGCTATCCGGATCCAAACTGCTCCAGTTAGACAGCCAACAGGTGCGACTGTTGGGTCGAACCGTTGCAACGGTTCAGACCGAACCGTTGCAACCTTTCGTTGGGTTCAAACCCGTTGACCCCTCCTGGAGCGCTATAAATAGCGCTCCAGTTTCTCATTCTAAATACACCAATTTCTGAAGTAACTTCCAGCGAGAAGTGGGAAAATCAGTTTCCGAAGCGACTTCCAAAGAAGATTCTGCAAAAATCGTTCTGAAAGAGGGCTCAGAAAATTCAACAGATTCTTTTATAGAATTGTTGTCTGAATCTGGGACTTCTGAAGAAGAATATTCTTCAACCTTCCTTCGTCCTCTCCAAAGTAAAGGCAAATATTCATCCGAAATTTGTCTTTGTCCCGCTGGTTCAACGATCCTGTGAAGGTACTAGTTGACTACGGTTCGACTACGGTTCGACCGTACGGTGATTTGGTAGTGCTATCTAAATACCGTGAAGGAGTGTTGTATCTTGGGAGACCAGCGTCCAGTAACCCGTTAGCACCGGTGCAGGGGACGTAATTGTATTAAGGAGATTCGCTCTAAGCGTACCTCACTCCAAGTACTGTATAAGTGAATTAATTTCTTTATACAGGGGATATACTGATATTCAGTATATCGAGATTGATTTAGATTCAGTCTAATTATTGTTTAACCAAGGAAGGAAATTGAAAGGTGGTTCTTAAATTAAAGAACGTTCTCTTGAACGGAAAACCTCCCATCTGATATTTGCCGACCTGGCCAATTAGATTGTTGATATTTCAGTGATCTTGAATAGTTGTCAGATTGATTCCTGTTAAGCAGAAACAACACTTTCTGCGTCTCAGATTCGATCTCTTGGGTCGCTATTGGCCCTGATCTCCTCGCTTTGTCGTGGATTCGATCTAGTTGGCCGGTGGTGGGTTCGATCTCCTTCATGTGTCTCGAATTCAATCTCTTTGCTCCCTTTTGGCCCCGATCTCCTCGCTCTGTCGTGGAGTCGATCTAGTCGGCCGATGGTGAGTTCATTCTCCTTTCTGCGTCTCAGATTCGATCTCTTGGTTCCCTCTTGGACCCGATCTCCTCGCTCTGTTATGAATTCGATCTGGTTGGTCGGTGGTGGGTTCGATCTTCTTCATGAGTCTCGGATTTGATCTCTTTGCTTCCTCTTGACCCCGATCTCCTTGCTCTGTCGTGGATTAGATCTGGTCGGCCGGTGATGGGTTCGACTCGTCTCTGCATCTCGAATTCGATATGTTGGCTCCCTCTTGGCGTCGATCTCCTCACTCTCTCAAATCATAATCCCTCCTCTCAAGTTATTGTCCCCCCACCCCCCACCCCCCCCCCCCCCCCACCCCCCCCCCCCCCCAAAAAAAAAATTACAATAATTGGCGATGTAGTGCTTCCCCCCAACTTGATGGCAATAATGAAGGTTATTTGAGCTGTTGTCTGTCCCCGGAAGCATTATTTAATGGTGGTTTTCTCTATTGCAGTGTGTACAGTTCTATGAAATTTGTGGGTTTTATCTATTGCAGTGGTGCTTGTTCTCTTACTTTATGAGGTAAATTTTCTTAAATTCCTCAATTTTTTCACTGTGATCTGTACCGAAGCAAGATGCTGGTGAGAACCCTAATCTATATCAATTTTTTTGTAACTTGAATTGTCTGGAATATTTTTGTTCTCTTAGTATACGTTTAACTTTACTTATTCATGTAAAATTGATATGTCCTGATTAAAAATATGGATGTTATGTATGATAATACGTGTGTTTGACTATGTTGGTATGTTAGTAATTTGACAATAACATTCTATTTTACTAATATAATAGCTAATAATTTAGTTAGCATGCTCTTGTTTTCAGTAGCACAAGCAAACGTGAGTAGCAGCAGCAACAACAATTCTTTTTCTTCTCACCGTGTTGGTAATTTCACCATTGGGTGCTCACACTATCTCCTCGTTCCATATGCAGCCAAACAACATTGGAAGTTTGGAAGAAAAAGAAGAGATCTTTTTCTTCCTCCAAATTTGACAAAATAAACATCAAATCAAGGAAGAAGGAAGAGATACCTTCCTGTCTTCAAATTATCCTCACCCCCCTCCTTTCTCTTTTCTCTCGCTTCCAGAAAAACAAACACACTCTAAGATGGGTGGAAATAGGGAAAAGGATTTTTCTTCTTCTCTCAAATTGTTGAAGTAAATGCTTCACTGCAGCCTCATATTGTGGAATACAGGAGTTGGTTGAGGTGATCACTTAAGAGGGAAACTCAAGATGAGAGGGGGGAAAGCAGCCAAAAACAGCTGGAAAAAGTTATCAACCAAGCCATCTGCTATTGCAAACGGTGGTAAAGATGTCTTACTTGCAAGTTGCGGCTGGGCTTGGAAAAACAGACCCAGTTGCAAGTAACTAGAGGTTAATTTGTAACCAGTGAGATGATGATTCATGAGACACACATTGGATGAAATATACAATCTACAACTAACTACTCTTAAAAGCAAATAATACAAAATATCTGTACAATTTTTGTTCTCCCTCATTTTCTATCATCAAATTATGCCCACCCCCCTCTTTTTCTATCACTTAATTTTTCTTTTATAACTCTCAAATTATATTAACTCTTTTTCTTTAATTCTTTCTTTCTGTCGGTTCTTTCTGTCGAACTAATATAATTAAAATTTTCAAATTATATATATGAGAAAAATGTATATCAGCCTGCGGCTGAGAGAACTCTCTCAGCCTGCGGTGACGTGGCTCAATTTTGTTACCCCACTAACTTGCGGCCCGCTTATAAGAAGAAGTTAAATTACTAAATACCCCTTATGAAAAGCTACTCTTTCGGTAACTTTCGTTATTGTTTATTATTATTTGCCCACAAGGCAATTTTTGGACCGCTCGTTGTCAGATTTAGGTTATTGTTTATTATTATTTTCCCTTTTTTTTGGCCGCTCTTTATAGGATTTAGGTTATTATTTATAAATTATTTACAGTGTAAATGTAAACAATGAACGACATTGCGACCAAGATCACATAAGTCTACAGTGCAAACATAGACATCTGCGACCATGGTCTACACTGCGACCAAGGTCGCAATCATCTACAGTGCAAACATAAACAACTGCGACCAGGGTCAATAATGCGACCAAGGTCGCATAAGTATACAGTACAAACATAAACAACTGCGACCAGAGTCGATACTGCGACCATGGTCGCAGAAGTATACAGTGCAAACATAAACAACTGCGATCCGGGTCGACACTGCGACCAAGGTCGCATAAGACTACAGTGCAAACATAATCAACTGCGACCCGGGAATTAAAAAAATGACGTTAAATACACTGCGACCATGGTCGCAGGACACTACAGCGCATATTGAGACAACTGCGACCCATGTCGCAGTATGTAATTAAAAAAAGGACCTTTCATATACTGCGACCAACGTCGCATTCGTATAAAATAAAAGACCAAAAAAAATTAAATTTCCACGAGTTCGACAAATAGTGTATGAAAAAAAATTTTGGCTTAAAAAAATATTAGCAAGGTCGCATACATATACATCGCTTTTTCAAAAAATACTGCGACCATGGTAAAAATAAAAGGAAATATTTTTACATTAGGTAAAAAGTTATGAGTTAGGGTATTTTCGGAAAATATAATGTTGAGGTGACTGACATTAAATTAGGCGGGATTGTTCAGGTTTTTGTCCGCCAAAATTTATGACAGATTTGTGGATCTGATGTTGCCACGTCCCGCCGGCTGAGAGAATTCTCTCAGCCGCAGGCTGAGGTACAGTAACCCCTCTATATATATATATATATATATATATATATATATATATATATATATATATATATATATATATATATATATAAATTAAAATTTTAATATTATGAAAACTCTATCTATTTGCTAATCTCCTAATATAATTAGAACTCTTAAATTATAAAACTCTCTCTAATTCTTTTTTTTTTTGGAATTGAAACTCTCAAATTACAAATTGAAACTCTCAAATAACAGAAACTCTTCCGCTCTAATTTTTTTTTTGTCTTATTATAATCAGATTTTTTTTAATCTTCTTTTAATTGACTTTCTGCTTTTCTTCTTTTTAATTCTTTTGTGTGTTTTTTTTTGTGAAAATTGTTTTCCCTTCTTCATTTTCACTCATTAGTTTTTTATATTTGTTTTATTTCCCTTTTTCTTAAAATTCTTTGTTCCTTGTTTTATAAATTTTATTCTTTTTCATTTAATGATTATTTTCTTTTTTATGCTTTCTTTATTTTTTATTTATATTTTTAATTCCTTTTTTTATAGTGAAGAAGAAGAGAAATTCAATAAATCGGACGTCGATCAATTATTTCTCTACTTTTGGCTATCTTGTTCTCGATAGAGATGGGTGATTATTTTCATTCTTCGTAGGGCGACCAAGTTAGTCGAGCCCCTCTAACTTTGTCGACATCCTCCTCCACAAGACGATCTCCCCTAGGCAAGAAGCCTTTGTTCTAGAAGCAAATCAGATCACTCTAGACTTTTTATACTTGCTCAAATCAAAAAAAATTATTCTTTTGTTTTTTTTTTCCTTAGCTTTATAATTTTATTATTGAATGCTAGCTTACAAGACTGTCAAAAGTTGAGGGATCACGATTGATTCATATTTGAACATAAAAAAGAAAAATTACAAAAGTGAGTAAAATATCTCAAGTTGGCTTTATTTTGGAACAATATCGTCTCACGTATACGATGATTTGTCGCTTATAATTTTCACATGTTCTATATATTGCTATATGAAAATTTATAATGTCAATTTATATCTTACCCCATTTTTTCGCAAAATATAGGAAGAACGTATAAAACTACTTTAGGCATTAAAAAAATTTGTTCTTTTCTTTTCCCATTAGATTTTTTTTCCCTCTTTTTTCAATTCTTCATTTACCATATTTCTTCTATTAGGTTTTTTTATTCAAGTCTATATTTTCTTTTTTTTCCTCCAAGTATGATTTTTATCTATATTATATTTTACTTACTTTTATTACTTAGATTTTTCCTTTTTTTTATAACTCTTGAGATGTTTTACCCAAGATTCTTTACCTTTTATTTATCTAATTTTCTTGTTTTATGATTTTGTTTTACTATTTTTTTCAATCATCTTGGTTTCATCCTTTTTTTTATCCTTTACCCTGATTGTTACTTTTTTCTTTTTTTCGAAAAATTTAGTTTGCTCTCTTTTAATTTATTATTTATTTCTATCTCTTTTTCTTCTATATCTTGTTTTTGAAAGATTTGTTCTACCTTTTCATAATTATTTATTTTAGCTAATTTTCAAGTTTTTCTAAGTTTGAATTTTTTTTTTTTATTCTTTTGTTTCTTTCTAGGTTTTCTTATTTTATTTCATTTTTTTCCCTTTACTTTTTATTTTTTTTTTCTATTCCACATTTTAATTTTTGTCCCTCCCTTTTTGTAGATTTTTTTCTTTTAATTTCTCATTGTTCTTTTCTTTATATGTTTTTTTTTTATTTATTTTTTATATTTTCCCATACATTTTTATTTTGTGTGTTTTTTCTTAATTATATATTTTCCATTACTTCCGCAATTTTAAGTCCCGACTTTTTTCACTTCTATTGAGATATTTTCTAAATATTTTTTCATTTCTATTTACTTCTACTCTAACATTTTAATAAAAACAACAACTTATTTCTATCATTTGTTACTCTTTTGAATATATTGATATTATGTGGTAGCACATAAATTATTAGAATAAATTATAAAATATATATCACAAATTGAGAATATAATTTTAAAAAAATTAACACGCCCCCAACGCCGCGTATTTCTCAAGCAAGTCATACAAGTAAAAACAAATTCTTGTAAGAGAATAGCATGTTATATCGTTAACATGCTTCAGGAGCACTACAGAAAACTCTTGCTAGCTTCTACAAACGCATTGAAGCATAAATACACGAAAACTGAACCTGAAGTTGAAGTATGAGAGACCATCCCTCCCCTCTATCTCCCGGCGCTGGTGCAGAATGCACTGAACTCACGTTAGTATTACCCAAAAGGTCCTCTGTGGGCCTGTTTGGTTAAGGGTGGAAGTGAGGAAGTAGTAATAATTCCCTTTGAAACTTGAGAATTGGTTAGTAAGTTTTTCGGTGTTTGGATGTTGTTGAGAAGTGTAGTTTGAAAAATGTTTTGTCTTTTCTAGTGTTTAGATGGTAATGTGAAAGTGAAAGCGAAAAAGTTGACCACAAAGTTGACCATAAAATAATAAAATAAAAATTAATTAAGAAAAATAAAAAATAGACTGTAATTAGAATGCAAATGAGATTTACATTGCCCAAAAATTAACTCTTTTGTCTTACAATTTATTACAAATGAGATTTACATGACCACAAAATTAACTGTAACACTCTGGAAGTGAGAAAATAGTTGTGTAAAAGAGAAAAGATAAAAGAAAAAGAAATTTTCTTATTTTCTTTTTCCGGTGTTTGGATAGATAGGGAAGTGAGCAATTATACTTCCCTATTTCCTTACTTCCGCCCACTTCCTTGCAACCAAACAGCCCCGTAAGGAAAGCGAACTCCATGAATCCCCGACCCCATGGTCGATACAAGTACAAGCAGATGCTGTGAAATTTAAACATAATGTTCGAGAGGCTTCAGATGTCAAACTTTGCCGCACACTTGAAAACCTCCTTGACACAAAGATAACATCACACACTTGCGAATAGCATTTGGATTTCATTACACATCTAAAATTCAGTTGCAATCGCCTGTGGATGAATCTGTAGAAGCTCCTGATGTGGATGAGATAGAGAGTACCACAAGTTGTCAGATTCTACTCAACTACAGCCAAGAGTTCGCTTGCTCGACAGAAACAATGTTTCGCATCTCCCCCTAGGTCAACCTGCAAACAAATCAAATGAGAATCCGCATCCAATTGCCAGGAGTTAGGAGGCTAAGAGTAAAGTGTTTTTAGAGAGAGTTAGGAGATTGGGTTAACTCCTACACCAACTCAAAATTAGTGCAGGAGTTGAGCACTTGCCCAAAAAACTAGACGGCAAAGTGCATAATAATTTTTAAAAACTCCCAACTCTTACTCTAATTAAGTGTTTGAAAGAATTAGCAAGAGTTAAAGCACGAGCTAGAAGCATAACTCTTACTAACTCTAATTGTCAAACAAGGCCCAAAGGAACTCTAAACTGTTGTTTAACTTCCCTCTATATTAAAATCACGCGGCTCTCATATTTTTATGGAAGTCTTAAGACCAAAACAAAGATGCTATAGTTCTTTCTCCTTTTCGAGTAAAAGTTAAAATAAAGTTAAGATTGTTAAGTACAAGAATTTGGCAGTCAGAATATGTTGCACTCTTGCTAGACTTGTGCAGAAAATACTTTGCCACCTCAAAAGAAACTCAACACCAGATATATTTAAATAACAATCTAAAGAACAGGCGTCTGAGTCATGTAAAACTTTTATACATCTACAGGAGCAGAAACAATATACTGATTGAATATACATGTAAACACAAACAGATTAATTCTTGTATTATTTTCTGTGCAAAGAGTTCATCTTTAATGTGTTGCAAGTCATACTGAATGTAATGCTCCCACCAAGGGGAGGCCATGGCCAGTATTATTTCCGTACTCCTCTTTGGATATTTACTAGCTAAAAGAAGCAAATAAGCTACAAACTGCTATATATCAAATGCAAGTGGGAGTCACTGTCATGCTTGGTGCAAAAATATGTACGTAGATTCATGACAGTGCATGTTTTACTAGATATCCAGTGAAGAAAAGCATTAAATCACAAAAAATGAAGTCAATCCACAATAGTGGGATGCCTTTGTTTGTATTAATTTTCAGCAACTTTGCTTACCTCGTAGGCATTGATATCTGAGAACAGAACCTGCAAGGAAAAAGAGCGACCATCAAAACAAGTTATATAAAACCCTATACAGCGATAATGAATTAACGAAGCATCAGCAGTTCCCACACCACAAAGTCTACAACAGGTATCCCAAGTGTACAAAAAAGGAGAACTTGGGAAAATCAACACTCACCAGATCTGGTAAGCAAAATACTTAAAACTCTAAACAGAATTTCATACCTACTTGATAAAACTTGAAGTAGACAAAAATATCATAGTGCATTGAAAGCTTGTGACATTCAATCGATATCCTGAATTCCTGATTGGCATGTCCTTGCAGCTTTACCCAGTGATGTTACGAAATATATTCTAAAGCAGAAGTAACAGCATATGCACCCAGAGTGTAAATGATCCAAGAGCTCCATCCAGACTAGACATGATCAAACCGCACTTGAAGTCATTCCTTGCTCTTTTGAGCCAAACTCAACAAAATTGTCTAGCCAAGATCATTTAGCTCCACTCATCTAGTTTGAACCAAACATGAACTTGCTGCTATAAACAGCTAATTTAACACAATATCCTAGCATGCAACTGTCAGTTAACCTACGGGGTTCAATCTTCCCAATAACTATTATTTAGCAGCTCAAATAATAACCAAAATAAAATTAATCATGAGCGATGTAGCTTAGTAACCTGCATTAAGCTCTGGGTGACCAGGATTGCAGACTCACGTGGAGAGAATTGATGCTACCTGCTTACTAGTGGTTCAGCCTTCATTGAGCCACACCAACTTGAATACAAGCCCAGTGTTCACACATGGCCCATCAAATGGATTTCGAGTATCTTCCCTAAGCCATTCTGAACAAAAAGACATTATTTCAAGCTTTGATGACTATATCATTTTGAGCTTATATAATCAGTCTATTAATAGACACTAGCCGGATCTATGAGCAAAACCCAACAATATCGTTCCTAGCTGCTTAACATGCACTCAAGCACCATTAC
>JAVJIF010028663.1:0-48414 GCA_038442645.1 Agave tequilana
GCCCTAGGGGCTTGTTTTAAACCATATAGTGCTTTATCTAATTTATAAACATAATTAGGGTGTGTAGGATCAACAAACCCGGGGGGTTTGTTCAACATACACCTCCTCATCAATATACCCATTAGAAAAGCACTCTTTACATCCATTGAAATAACTTAAAATCTTTAAATGAGGCATATGCTAAGGTCATCCGTATGGCTTCGAGCCGTGCTACGGGTGCAAAGGTTTCTTCAAATCGATTCCCTCGATTTGAGTGTAACCTTGGGCAACTAACCTAGCCTTGTTTCTAACTACATTACCCGATTCATCCAACTTGTTCTTAAAGATCCATTTAGTACCAATAGTTGGTCTATCTTGGGGCCCTAGGAACAAGATGCCATACTTGGTTGCGCTCAAATTGATTGAGCTCCTCTTGCATAGCAAGCAACCAATATGAATCGGCTCGGCCTCGAGGACTTTTTAGGTTCTATGTGTGAAATAAAAGCAAAATTACCAAAAAATCTTGAATCTTAGAGCGAGTGGTTACCCCTTTTGATACTTCACCTATGACGAGGTCCTTGGGATGATGAGGATTGAATCTCCATCCTTTGGTAGTGGTTGAGAGGGCTCCTCTTCATTTGCTTGATGTTCATTTCCTTGAGCCTCTTCCACTTTGCTTCCTTCCATCACCATCCTTTGCTTGTCTCCCATGGTAGAAGCATCCTCCAGGTCACTTTCTCCAACCTTCATCTAAAGCATCATTTCTACACAATTCTTTAACAACTTGTTAGATTCCTCAAATTTAACATGATAGATTCCTCATAGTCAAAGTTGACCTATTGAAGACTCTATAGCCTTACTAGTATTTGAGTACCTACAAAAATAGCCTCATATGCTTTTGCATCAAATTTTTCCAAATTAATATTTGTATTTAAAACAAAACATTTGCAACCAAACACTTTGAAATAAGAAACATTAGGTTTTCTAGAAAACATACTCATAAGAGTCTTAGTAGTATTTTTACATAGGAAAACACGATTTGCAATGTAACATGAAGTATGAACGGCCTCGGCCCACAAATAATGTGGTAGGCCATATTCATTTAACATTGTCCTAGCCATCTCTTGTAAAGTACGATTTTTCCGCTCAACTACTCCATTTTGTTGTGGAGTTCTAGGACAAGAAAGTTCATGTTTTATTCCATGTTCCTCACAAAAAGTGGTAAAGGGAAGGTTAATGAACTCAACTCCTCTATCACTTCTTATTTTAATTATTGAGGAGTCATTTTCCTTTTCAACTCTTTTCTTAAAGGCTTGAAAATGTGAAAAGGGTTTGACTTTTATGTTCAAGAAAATAACCCAAGTAAACGCGAAAAATCATCTACTAAAACATAAGCAATCTACTCCCACTTAAACTTTTGGTTTGTGTAGGGCCAAATAAATCCATGTGGATTAGCTCCAATGGACGTGATGACATGATAATCCTTAATTGATTTGAATGAGGACTTAGTTGTTTCCAAATTGACATGCGTCACAACTCGGTCCTTTTCAAAAGTTCAATGAAGGAATACCCTTCACCATTTCCTTAGAGTTAAGCCTAGAAATATGGTCAAAGAAACGTGGCCTAATCTCCTATGCCATAACCAAGAGTCGTCATCGAGGGCTTTTAAAACATGTTATATTACAAGACATATTTAGCATATCTATCATATATACATTACTTTCACGAAAACCGGAAATACACAAACATTAGAATTTTTGTCAACTATTTTACAAGCAATATCATCAAAAATAAACTTAAATCCTTTATCACATAATTGACTAATGCTCAAGAGATTATGCTTGAGCCCGTCTACTAAAACTACATTTTCAATTAAAGAGAGGTGCCAAGTTTTACATTACCAATACCGATGATTTTACCCTTGGCGTCATCTCCGAAGGTGACGGTGCCACTTCATGATATCTTGATAGGGTTGCAAAGTTGTTGATGTCCCCAAGTCATGTGCCTTGAGCAACCGCTATCAAGATACCACAAACCTCTACGTCGTTGGGCTTTGGAAAGTACCTACATCATTTAAAACAATTGTTGACTTTGGTACCCAAACTTTCTTGGGTCCTTGAAAGTTAGTGTTACGAACCCAAACATTATGAGATGATGCACTTAGTCTATCATAACAAAAATTAGCTAAGTGTCCTTTCCGTCCACAATGTGAACATGAGTACACTTTTCTATACATGAATGCATGGTGTGTATGTGAAGTGTGAGCATGCTTTGGGGGTTTACCATGATGCATAGGTTGTGTAGCATGTACATGAGCATGAGCATGATGACATTTTTCTTAGGAGTTGTTTCTTAGGAAACATATTCTCCATCTTCTTCTTATCAAACTCACTACACTTTTTCAAAACAACATCTAATGAGTCTAATCTTTCCTTAAGCATGGCAATCTCATTAGAATCTACAAATGGGGTCTTTCCTTTACAAGCAATCTTATATTTTTCAAAATCATTTTTAGTGGAAACTAAAGAGAATGCAAGTCATTATTTTCTTTAGAAGATTTAACACTTGAATATTCAAAGATTCATTATCCTTTTTCATTTTCAAGTACTTTTTCTTCATGAAGTCATAATTTTGAGAAAGTTCTATAAATGCTTCACTTAACTCATCCATGGATAAATCTTCATCAAAAGAGTTGAGGGGGTTACCTTGCTTGTGCTCTCATTTGCCATGAAGCACATATTGGCGTGTCGATCTCCTCCTCGGATTCACTTTCGTCATCCCATGTTGCTTTCATAACCTTCTTCTTGTATGGCTTCTTGGATGAAGATGGCTTCACTTGGTCCGGACACTCCGCTACAATGTGTCCCGGCTTTTGGCAATTGAAGCATATGATCTTTCTCTCTTCTTTGCCTCCTTGCCATCTCCTCCGTCCTTGGAACTTTGCCTTGTTGTACATCCTCCGGACGTTTTTGACTAGAAGTGAGAGCTCCTCGTCATCTTCTTCTTCATCATCTTCGTCGGAGTAAGTAGCATGACTTTTGAAAGCAATAGTCTTCTTCTGGAGGGTGCCATGTCCTCCCTTGCCTTCTCTCCATCTCATGGGTTTTTAAATTCCCAATGAGTCCGATGAGCTCAATCTCATCTTTATCATTGAGTTCCTTCAATGTTGTAGCTTTCACTTCCCATGATGGAGGAAGAGCCCGGATGATCTTTCTCACCCTTTGGTCGTTGATGTCTTCACTAGAGAAGAAAGCCCATTAGTAATCTTAGTAAATTTAGTAACCATATCATCTATGGTTTCATGTTCTTGCATGCTAAAATTTTCATATTGGGACCGAAGAAGATCTATCTTGGCCCTCTTCACTTGTGATGTCCCCTCATGTGTTACTAGCAAATGGGTCCAAATCTCATAGGCGGATTTGCAATGGATGACTCTAGCTATGTCATCATCATTGAGGGCTTGTAGGAGTGCATAATGAGCCCTAGCATTGGCATCAAACTCCTTGGTCTCAATTTCGGACCAAGTAGATTCATCACCATCGGGGGCACTAAATTGTTTAGTCACGGCTTTGCAACTCGGCTACCTAGAGATTGCAAGAAAACAGTCATCTTAACCTTCCATATGGGAAAGTTAGTCCATCGAACTTAGGGGTTCTTAATACCATCGGCCATGTTTACTATGTGGAAATGAATGAAATGATTAGCAATATGAGGATCTCTCTAAGGTTGTTAAGCCAAATCCTAGAGTCCAAGCTCTGATACCAATTGAAATACACCTAGAGGGGGGGTGAATAGGTGTTGCTAATCTAATGATCTTTTTAAACTTATGAAATGAGTGATGCAACCAATCTCTCAAAACACGACTAAGAGCCGAATACCCCTTGCGAGGTTCTGAACTCCTTCCTCCCAATTCCCCTTAAATGGGTTGAGGGTGCGCAATGCAACCGTGTAGTATTGAGGTGTGATTGATCAATGCCAAGTGTGATGATGAAAATGAAAAGCTCACAATGTAACACAACAAGTATAGCAACACAAGATTCCACAAGTAAAATAGCAAGTAAAGTAAACAAATAAGGATTGCACAAATAAAGGTTAGTTCTCAAGCAATAAATTGGAAGTGATATAAAGCAAGAAAGTAAGCAAGAAGAACGCCAAAGGCAATCGCAAACAAGATGATTTGTTTCGAGGTTCGAGCCCGTTGCTCTAGTCCCCGCCTTCACCTCCGTGAAGGGTTTCCACTATCCCCTTAGGATCCCGTACAAGTTAGGCCTCCAAAGACCTCAAGCCCGTAGCTTCACCTTACAAAGAAACTCCACCGAGGAGCTTGTCTCCACAAGAACAAAGAATTACAAATAGTGATCTTTAACTAGACCACAACACTCTTTTACAAACACTCTCACTCTTTTACAACTTCACCTATAGAAAGAATATGAAATTTTTGGCTCTATGAAGTGTGGTGAGAAAAGCTTCAGTTGTAGAGTGATATTAGAGATCAAACAACAACTGAAAAACCAATTTGAAAGAATGGAAATGAAAGCTTTAAACTATTTTTCTCTTTCTCTTGAAAACAATGAAAACTTGTATTTTTCTTGGTAAATAACTAAGGCCTATTCCCCACTATTTATAGGGAGAGAATAGGTTAAAACTCTGATTTTTTCAGCTAATTTGATCAGAAAAAGAGTCCCAACAACTCCTAAAAACTTTGTAAAAGAGAAAACCAAAAACAGTTTTTCAGAAATTCCAAAAGAAGAAAGAGCCGTTATGGCTGATGCAGGCCTACCGGTCGACTGCCGGTCGACCGGGTCCCTGCTGGCAAAAGAGCCGTTGGAGCTTCGGTCGACTGCCAGTCGACCGATCCAACAAAGGAACACAGTTTCCTTCTATCGGTTCGACCGACCCAGTCGACCGAAAAGATACAGAGAGCAAAACATCTCTTTCCGGTCGACCGGTATGTAGGTCGGTCGACCAACAGACATGCACAGCCTGTGCATGTCTGGACACAGCAGCCGGTCGACTGCCGGTCGACCGGTCTGCCTGAAATAGTTATTTTTTGGGCAGATTTTTGAGTTAGAAAAATTTGTGAAAAATCTTTTAAAAACTCTGGAACTAAGTGTTATGCTGAACTTGTTTATATACATGTTTTAAACACGTTTTTGAAGATATAAAGCTTTGAGTCCATGTATGTATAAACTAAGGCATAAACTTAGAAATAAACATTTTCAAAACATAGAAACATTCAAAACAAGTGTGTGTGCAAATCCTAGAGCCAAATTTCACATATTCTATCTTTAACAAAACTACACTTACAAACTACTAGGTCTTCAAGACTTCAAGATGGGCTATCTTCACTTGATCTTCAATATTGTACTTTGAGCCCAATTTGACTTGTCTAGAGTCCAATGTACCTTCCTTTAGGGAGAATTCATCTCTTTAATATATAAACCTGAAACACACTTAAACAATTTTATATTAGTACACATAACTAATATGTTTTGTAATCATCAAAATACACTAAACATGGGTTGATTGTAACCTTGGGCCAACAAAACTCTTACAGGATGAGCATAAAAGCCAAAGATGAGAAGAAATTCGTTTAAAAGAGATTGGGAGAATACAAAATCTAGGTAACTTGATTATCAAGTTATCTCGAAATCCCAATATGGAGAGCCAGGATCATACTTCCAGAAGCAAGCGCCCACATGGACGGACCAGGTGAGGCCACGCGCCAAAGCGCGTGACCAGATTCCATAAAAATGCCGCAAATCCGCGGCAAAATCCAAGATTCCGCGGCACTTTGAGCTTATCCAGAATCAATTTTCGTGGGTAACTTCATCCGGCTCCTCTACCTTCTGCACCTATAAATACCCCTGCAGTGCAACGTACAGAGTCGTCCAGAGGCGAGCAAAGGGCCAAAAGCTAAGGTTTAGTTTTTAGGTTAGATTTTATTTTCGTTTTTATTTTGTAAACTTTGTAACTGAGAGTGGAGGAAACTTTCATGGAGGATGGAGTCTTCGCTTGTACTGAGGTGACAGCGGTATAAGCCCGCTTATCTTCCATTGTTAATGAAATCCTTTTAAGGTTCGTTTTTGTTATTATTTTATGTTTTCCATCTCTTGTTTATTCTTGTGCTTCTATGTTCCTATTTTCTTTCTTCTATGTGTTCTCTAATGCCTTGTGAACAATGAGACCCAACTGCTTCGAGACTGCCTAGCCAACGAAGATCCCTTGATGGCTTATGGCGATGAACATCCTATACGCCATACTTGCAAGTCTTCCGAGAAAAGGTAAATCATCTCACGGATCAAAGGTAAGCAGGCTGAAGAGGTTCGTACGTGTTTTCTTTCTTTTCTTCCTTAGTTTAGATCCACATCTTCCTAAATTCTTCTCTTCCACTTCACTGTAAATACCACCCATTGTAAATACCACCATCATGACTAATAAAAAGATAAAAACTTTAGAGAAACTTGCTTAACGCTTCCATCGCAGTCCCTCCCTGAGGATCACGACCCGCATAGCCCTGCTACCGCGGATTAGAACTGAGACTTGCCATCATATTCTAAAATACTATATTTTTGTGTGCAGGAAATTCAGTCAAAAAATTTGCAATTTTTTTGACTGAATTTTCCTGCACACAAATATAGTATTATTTAGATATGATGTGCAAGTCTCAGTTCTAATCCGCGGTAGCAGGGCTAAGCGGGTCGTGATCCTCAGGGAGGGACTGCGATGGAAGCGTTAAGCAAGTTTCTCTAAAGTTTTGATAAAACTTTAGAGAAACTTGCTTAACGCTTCCATCGCAGTCCCTCCCTGAGGATCACGACCCGCTTAGCCCTGCTACCGCGGATTAGAACTGAGACTTGCACATCATATTCTAAAATACTATATTTTTGTGTGCAGGAAAATTCAGTCAAAAAATTTGCAATTTTTTGACTGAATTTTCCTGCACACAAAATATAGTATTTTAGAATATGATGTGCAAGTCTCAGTTCTAATCCGCGGTAGCAGGGCTATGCGGGTCGTGATCCTCAGGGAGGGACTGCGATGGAAGCGTTAAGCAAGTTTCTCTAAAGTTTTTATCTTTTTTATTAGTTATGATGGTGGTATTTACAATGGGTGGTATTTACAGTGAAGTGGAAGAGAAGAATTTAGGAAGATGTGGATCTAAACTAAAGGAAGAAAAAAAGAAACACGTACGAACCTCTTCAGCCTGCTTACCTTTGATCCGTGCGATGATTTACCTTTTCTCGGAAGACTTGCAAGTATGGCGTATAGGATGTTCATCGCCATAAGCCATCAAGGGATCTTCGTTGGCTAGGCAGTCTCGAAGCAGTTGGGTCTCATTGTTCACAGGCATTAGAGAACACATAGAAGAAAGAAAATAGGAACATAGAAGCACAAGAATAAACAAGAGATGGAAAACATAAAATAATAACAAAAACGAACCTTAAATGGATTTCATTAACAATGGAAGATAAGCGGGCTTATACCGCTGTCACCTCAGTACAAGCGAAGACTCCATCCTCCATGAAAGTTTCCTCCACTCTCAGTTACAAAGTTTACAAAATAAAAACGAAAATAAAATCTAACCTAAAAACTAAACCCTAGCTTTTGGCCCTTTGCTCGCCTCTGGACGACTCTGTACGTTGCACTGCAGGGGGTATTTATAGGTGCAGAAGGTAGAGGAGTCCCGATGAAGTTGCCCACGAAAATTGGTTTCTGGATAAGCTCAAAGTGCCGCGGAATCTTGGATTTTGCCACGGATTTGCGGCATTTTTATGGAATCTGGCCACGCGCTTTGGCGCGTGGCCTCACCTGGTCCGTCCATGTGGGCGCTTGCTTCTGGAAGTATGATCATGGCTCTCCATATTGGGATTTCGAGATAACTTGATAATCATTACCTAGATTTTGTATTCTCCCAATCTCTTTTAAACGAATTTCCTTCTCATCTTTGGCTTTTATGCTCATCCTGTAAGAGTTTAGGGTTGGGTAGAATTCTATCCTTCCCTCATCTTTGATATTTGCAACTTTAGCCCTTGTATATTTGCACTTTGACAATCTGCTATTTGCACTTTGACTCTTGGGCTTCAAATATGGGCTTTTGGGCTCTTTTTAAGCTTTATTCTTTCTTTTATTATTTCGAGGCCTGCACACAATAAATCACAAAATATTAATAAATGTGCAGAATTATATAAATAAATATGAAAATGTGACGGTAAATATGATGATAAAAATGCACTTTTCACTACCAATCACACCCCCACCTTATCTTTTTGCTCGTCCTCGAGTAAAAACAAAGAAAAAGAAAAGTTAATCTAACCTAACTCACTTTCGTAGGAATCACGGTTGCACTTAGCACGTGCAACAAGCCGTTAAACCTCTAGGTTACCCTAGAGGACGAGTGTTGTCTCGTGAGGGTTTTCAGCGGATTACACCCACAAAATCCATAAAAAGGAAAATATTTGAATTATATTTGAAGAGACTAAGTAGTCTATAAGTTTTAGGATTATCATTTTTATTCATTCTTAGACTTAGTCTTTATAAAGTAAATTGTTTTCATTTCTAAGTAAGGATCAAAATTGAATTTTGTGTATAGTCTTTTTCGTTACCAAAAATCATATGCATCCTTATGAATTTTTGCTAGGAATTCCTTAACTTGGACTCTCATGCCTCTTTATTATTTTTATAACTTCATCTAATTTTCTTTCGTGTAAGCATCAAGGCTTCTTAAGGCCTTAATACCTAACTAATTGACTATTAGATGTGTTAATAAAATTTTTTTTAGCATGTATAACTCATCTAATTATCTTTCGTGTAAGTATCAAGGCTTCTTGAGGCCCTCATACCTAACTAATTGACTAATAGATGTGTTAATACATGTATAATATTTCTCAGTTTTCTTAGGCTTTCTAATCCACCCATGTAGCGAACTTAAAGTCGGTGGCTCCCAAACCGGTCGGCTTTAGGGCACCAAGTGAGAAAACACCCCGCGACTCAAATTCAAGTGAATTAGGCCCAAAACTAAGGACTTTATTTTATTTACTCACCTTTAGGCATGAATACTTATGCTTCTTGAGGCACATGTATCAGCTTAATTGGTGATATTTTTTTTTTTTTATGAGGCACAAGGTCTTTGTCTTAGAATCCTAGATATGCATTTGGTATGCACATTTCATTAAGGTAAAAATTAAGACTAACTACTTATTCAATTTCTCCTCCTATACCTAAAAATTCAACAATTTATTTATTTTGACCAAGTTTTTAGAAATCCTAATCATGATTTTCCTAATCCTTAAAACTAACTTTGGTTTCTTAAAAAATAAGTCAAAATACTGTCCTTTTTATAACAATTTTTTTTAATTTTTTTTTTTTAGATTTTTTTTTTTTTAAGCAAATTTTTGTTAGTTTCTACCTATGTTAGTATGTTAGTAAAGCCAACCCCTACACTTATCTCATGCATTGTCCTCAATGTATGAATGAATGCATATATGCATGAAACAGAACAAGGGAAGGCAGAAAATTATCTTAGGGGGTGGTTCCGTGGTGGTCTAATTGGGCCAAGCGTTGCTACCCAATCAAGATAACATAAATTTCATGGAGGAACCCACCAAAAATTTTTCGTGTATAACCCACAAAAATGTATGTGTGATCATTTTTTAAAATTTCCACCCCATCAAATTTCCAAATTTCATAATAAATTTCAGAGTCAATTGTGTCAACCTCCTTGTCCCAAAATGGAGTATGAAAGATGGAATTATTGACTTGGACATTAGAGGTGCGAGAACGAATACCGACTCAGGGAAGAAGCTCAAATCAAGTAAGGGCTCAGGAGTCAGGCTAAGTTCAGGAAGTGGGTCCAAATCAATAAGTTTAAGCTCAAGTCCATCATCCTCCCACAATGGCATGTGACTCAATGGTGGTGATTCAAGTTCAGGAATGATAGATGTGGGAATCAAAACTGACTCTAAAATATTACCTAATTCAGGTAACAGAACAGGAGTCAATAATGATTCAGGAATTTGAATTTGATCATAGATTTGAGAATCTAGGTCACATATCTCATTGGGTTCAATGTAATAAAAAGAACTTGCCAATTTATCCATAGGACTTTCAAAATTGCACAATTGGTCAAGTTCAATATGATCATTTAAAATGGGTGATTCAATTTCATAATGAATTGGAATAGGATCCAATGTTGACTCGGGAGAAGTGAAATCAGGTGGAGACACTGGAGTCATTATTGGATCAGGAAATAAAATTGAATCATCAAGTGGGAGATCATGATCATATTCAGGCTCAAGTTCTATTTCAGGAAAGGAAAAACTTGCCAAATTATCAAGAATTGGAGTTTCGGCAAGTTCAGATGATGGCACTGAAATAGAATCTTGTTGTCCAAAGCAACTTGGTTCGTCGGCTCTAAGAGAGTGGTCAGCGATATCAGAATTTGCCGAACTGTAAGAACGCAAAGATTGAACCATCATATCTAAATCATGCTCGCGAGCTAATCTAGCCTGAGTCATGGCTTCAAGCCTCTTTTGGAATTGGATTTGGAAAGAGGAAGTGAGATCATGATGAAGTTGTGAGTCGGTGGACTCACGCATCATCATGTCTAAGATTGATGGTGGTTGTTGCTTGGACTCGTGCATACTCATCATTTCCCCGATAGATGGTTTTCTATTCTGAATGGGTGGATCTGAGTATGAATCTTGGGAAGAATGTGGACTAGATGGATATGGAGGACAATTTGGTTGAGAATTAGACTCGGAGGACTCGAAACCCCATGAACTCTGTGACGAGTTGAAATTATTATGGAAATTATAGTCATAAGATGGGGGTGTGGGTTATATTCATTCGGATAAGACCATTCCGGCACACTAGATTGGTCAAGTTAGGGTATGCCGGGTTGGTAATATCCGAATAATAGTTAGGGGTGTAATATGGATTAAAATTGGAATTATTATTATATGCCATATCACACCAATCACAAACACAACAAACAAAAAAATTCTAACCTAAGTTAGGGTAGACCTATGACCTAGACGACTCCTAACTGGTTAGACCGTCCACGGGAGGTAGGGTGTAGACTTTGACCACAAGTTAATCAGCCAGGTCGGGGCAAGAGTGGTGGGGGTTTTCCGTCAAAGACGTTCCTTAATTAAATAACCACCACACTTCGGGCTTTCGGCCCTCAATCCCCTTCCTAGACACTGATTTGGCAGGAGTCAACTTCCAACACCGTTCCCCCTTAGGATAATCTCCTAATTGAGTCCGAGTGTCCCTAGGGCCAACGTCTACTCAGTTTTAGTTAGGCTTGGGTTAGTGAGTGCTTGGAATATGATTTTTGGGCTAAGGAAGGTGATGAAATCCCCACCTTATCTTGTTAATGGGTTATGCCCTTAAGATGAATTAGTGCAAGTGTACAAGATAAATAGATAGAATTCACTCAAAGCAGACAATCAACCAAGAGATGAGTCCTATTCTACATGCAATGCGTACGTACCTTGCTCCAGCACTCTTCAACAGTAAAATAAAGTAATTGAAAAGACACGTGCCTAATATGCAAACGTCTAATCAATTTTTATTTTTAACAACAAATAATTTACTGTTGATTAATTAGCAGTTGCAGAGTGATCACAGAGAAATATAATCACAGCAGAAATTAGAATTTTGCAATGCAGAGCAACCTGCAGAAAAGCAGGTTAGTAGTTCACTACTATTGCCGTGGAATCGCGGCTTTTGCCGCGGATCCGCGGCAAATTAGTAGGTCCAAGTGCTCTGCCTTCGAGGGCAGAGGCACTGGATTGCTGTATGTCCTTGCTGCTGCTCTGTTTTTGTTTCCTGTTCTCTGTACCTGCAACAGAAAAGAATAAAGAATTAGTTAAAATTAAATTTTTTTTATTAGAGAATAACTTACCGTCCCTCCCGGGCAACGGCGCCAATTTATTGACTGAATTTTCCTCCACACAAAAATATAGTATTTTAGAATATGATGTGCAAGTCTCAGTTCTAATCCGCGGTAGCAGGGCTATGCGGGTCGTGATCCTCAAGGAGGGACTGCGATGGAAGCGTTAAGCAAGTTTCTCTAAAGTTTTTATCTTTTTTATTAGTTATGATGGTGGTATTTACAATGGGTGGTATTTACAGTGAAGTGGAAGAGAAGAATTTAGGAAGATGTGGATCTAAACTAAAGGAAGAAAAAAAGAAAACACGTACGAACCTCTTCAGCCTGCTTACCTTTGATCCGTGCGATGATTTACCTTTTCTCGGAAGACTTGCAAGTATGGCGTATAGGATGTTCATCGCCATAAGCCATCAAGGGATCTTCGTTGGCTAGGCAGTCTCGAAGCAGTTGGGTCTCATTGTTCACAAGGCATTAGAGAACACATAGAAGAAAGAAAATAGGAACATAGAAGCACAAGCATAAACAAGAGATGGAAAACATAAAATAATAACAAAAACGAACCTTAAATGGATTTCATTAACAATGGAAGATAAGCGGGCTTATACCGCTGTCACCTCAGTACAAGCGAAGACTCCATCCTCCATGAAAGTTTCCTCCACTCTCAGTTACAAAGTTTACAAAATAAAAACGAAAATAAATCTAACCTAAAAACTAAACCCTAGCTTTTGGCCCTTTGCTCGCCTCTGGACGACTCTGTACGTTGCACTGCAGGGTATTTATAGGTGCAGAAGGTAGAGGAGTCCCGGATGAAGTTGCCCACGAAAATTGGTTTCTGGATAAGCTCAAAGTGCCGCGGAATCTTGGATTTTGCCGCGGATTTGCGGCATTTTTATGGAATCTGGCCACGCGCTTTGGCGCGTGGCCTCACCTGGTCCGTCCATGTGGGCGCTTGCTTCAGGAAGTATGATCCTGGCTCTCCATATTGGGATTTCGAGATAACTTGATAATCAAGTTACCTAGATTTTGTATTCTCCCAATCTCTTTTAAACGAATTTCCTTCTCATCTTTGCTTTTATGCTCATCCTGTAAGAGTTTAGGGTTGGGTAGAATTCTATCCTTCCCTCATCTTTGATATTTGCAACTTTAGCCCTTGTATATTTGCACTTTGACAATCTGCTATTTGCACTTTGACTCTTGGGCTTCAAATATGGGCTTTTGGGTTCTTTTTAAGCTTTAATTCTTTCTTTTTATTATTTCGAGGCCTGCACACAATAAATCACAAAATATTAATAAATGTGCAAAATTATATAAATAAATATGAAAATGTGACGGTAAATATGATGATAAAATGCACTTTTCACTACCAATCAAAGGCGGAAGTTCTCAGAGCAATCGTTCTCTTAATAGAGAAAATAGTCTAAGATTGGGACTGCTAAAGAAGGCGAGCCCCTATTTATAAGCCGCTCCTGGTAACCGTCATTAATGGTTCATTAATTGGAGCCGTCGCCTTAATGACCGCACGATTGTCAAAGTCTAATGGGAAGCTGACGCGTGGAGGGTCGCTTCGGGAAACGTTGAAGATGCTGGTCTACAACCGCCAGCGCCGGTTTTACATTAAAGGGTATTAACGCCCAAGTCCAATGAAGAACCGACGCATGGACAACTGCTTCGGGAAAAAACAGATGACCCGGTTTTCCAATCGTCAGTGAAGACTTGACGTTCAATCGTCAGTGAAGACTTGACGTTCAAAGATCTCATAAAATCTTTATGTCAGGCCGCATGTAACGTCTGGAAGTTACATCGATACGCAGATGGGAAAACCGCGTCCTGGAACCCGCATCTCTTTTTTCAGAATGAGTGACGTCCGCCTGCGTTCCAAAGGAAAGTCCGCGTGACTTAGAATCGCGTCCCTTCAGCAAACAGGGCCCATTTTAAGGGAAAGCACTTGACTCAGCAAAAGACTTAGTCCATTCTGAGATTAAGGGAAAATACACAAGGCTGCGTCCCTCGCGTCCGCTCGAGTCGCGTCTTCGTTGGCAGGACAGACTCGCGTTACTCAAAGCCGCGTTTCTCTCTGCGAGTTGACGCCGCCGCGTCTCCCTATGGATTGACGCTGCGTCTCATCAAAAGAACTTAGTTCTATCTGAGTTCTTATGAACTGATGACCGCGTCTCTCCATGAATTGACGCCGCGTCTCATCAAAAGGACTTAGTTCTACCTAAGTCCCTATGAACCAATGCCGCGTCTCATCAAAAGGGCTTAGTTCTGCCTAAGGTCCTATGGGTCAAACGCCGCGTTTCATTTAAAGAACTTAGTCTCACCTAAGTTAAGCATTCACAGTTAGTTAATCAAGATTGTGATCAAGAGGTCGAATTCATCAAAGGAGGTGGAACAGATCATTTAATGAACCGGGAAGTCCGCGCGTCAAAGGTGATGTCCCGTCGGTTCCCCAGGCCAACTGGCAGTGCAATCATGACATGGCACAGATTCGCACCCGACGGCCGCGCCTCTTCGATGGGCATGCCCCGTCATCACCGCCATAAATGCATTCAAAAAGTCGCGTCTCTCTAAGAAGTTCGCGTCTTTCCAGCCCGGCTGAACATCGCGTCTGCTTTATGGAAGATCAGTCGCGTTTTTCATTTGCCAAAAGACGCACCCCATGAAAGTCGCGTCTGTAAAGCAGTACTATCTCTGCTCTTCAAAAAGAACTGGCGTTCAGTCCTTGCTTCTGCAAATCAGTTCAACAGTACACTGGCACAAGTAGACGATCGCCCACTCCTGGCTTAAAGCGCGTCTATGACAGACTAAAAGCAATCGGGGAGGTTTAGACTGTGTATCTAGACACTCAACACGATCAACTCTGGTGGCCTCAAAGAGTTTAACAGTACACTCACGAAGACCAACTCCAGATAAGATCAAACCCGGAGCATTAACAGTCCAGTCATAGAGGTGAATTCAACTAGAGTCTAAAGTATTTCGAAATCCGTCCCAGTTAACTGCGGAATATCGAAAACTTTAGAGGGGCTCTGTAGGCTGTCTAAAAATCACTAAAGACAAACCATTAAAAGGCAGAGTTTCAGACTCAAGGCGCGAAGGCTCAACAGCCGCGTCTCAACATCAAGGCGCGTGGGCTCGACACCCGCGTCTCAAGTTCTAGACGCGAGGGTCCAACACCCGCGTCTCAACATCAAGACGCGTGGGCTCGACACCGTGTCTCAACATCAAGGCGCGTAGGCTCGACACCCGCGTCTCAACATCAAGGCGCGTGGGCTCGACACCCGCATCTCAACCTCAAGGCGCGTGGGCTCGACACCCGCGTCTCAATCTCAAGGCGCGTGGGCTCGACACCCGCGTCTTAACCTCAAGGCGCGTGGGCTCGACACCCGCGTCTCTGGTTATAACCGCCCTGGTTATGGGGCCAGTCGCCGCCCACATAGCGGGGAGGTCAGCCCCCGTTGTGGAGCGTTTTTAGGGGGCACGTTCACCCCCTAGGACCTCTATAAATAGCCTCGTTTACTATGAGGTTGAAGCAATCATAAGAGAGGGGATAGACACAAGGGCGATCAGAAAGGCATCTGGCATCAAGAGGATCAGAAGATCACAGAGAGAGAAAGACCGAGACAGGAGAGAGCTAAACTCTTCAACAAGCTCGCTGCGTACGAGTTATTCTTTGCCTACCTTCTCTTTGAGAGTTTTGGTAGACAGAGCTGTGCTACTCCCTCTACCAGCCAAAGAGAAGATTCCCTGACGATCCCGACGGTCATCCGGTCAACGGAGAACAAGATTCACTCTCCACCGCCACACGAAGAACCCAGCACTAAACAAAGGGAGGATTCAAGACTCAACATCCTCCCTCCCTTTGTAACTGGAAGGAAAAAGCAGTTTTGTTGTAATTTTTTCATCTGATTCAAGGAAATTTTACAGTAAAGACTTCTTTCTCTTTTTTCCGGCGCGTACAGTCCCCGTAGAGACCCTGTGACAGACGCGGGTCTTAGGGCTCTTGAAGCCGGAAGAGAGAAACTCTTCATACTTTGCCTGGTCGAACTCGACGACGAGCGATTCGACCATTTTCCCCTTATAGAGGACGTCACCTTGCGCCACGATTTGTTCGTCAGTGACAAATGTAGTCCCCAGCGGAGTTTCCATCTCTTGTATGCGTCGGAAAAGAGGAAATCAAATTGCAAAAATTCTTTTGATTGGATAGAAGATTACAACAGATCAGTCTTCCGATTACAAGGAGGGAGGATGTTGAGCCTTGAATCCTCCCTTTGTTTAAGGCTGGGTTCTTCAAGTGGCGGTGGAGAATGAATCTTGTTCTTCGTTGACCGGGTGACCGTCGAGACCTTCCAGGGATCTCCTCTTCGGATGGTAGATGGAGTAACTCAGCTCTGTCTACCAAAACTCTCAAAGAGAAGATAGCAAAGAGCAACTTGAACACAACAAGTTTTCTGAAGGGTTTAACTCTCTCTCTTTTCTCTCAGAAATCCTCTGACCGAAAATTCGACCCCTTCTTCATAGCGACGGGGCTATTTATAGGGGTTTCAGGGGCGTACGTGCCTCCTAAAAACACTCCATAATGGGGGCTAACCTTCCCCGTTATGTGGGCTGTGATTGCCCCGAAACCGGGACAGTTACAACTGAGACGCGGGTGTCAACCCACGCGCCTTGGTGCGGCTGAGACGCGAGTTTTGACCCTCGCGCCTTGGTGCGGCTGAGACGCGGGTTTCGACCCTCGTGCCTTGGTGCAGCTGAGACGCGGTTTCGACCCCCACGACCCTTGGAGCGGCTGAGACGCGGTTTTCGACCCTCGCGCCTGTTGCCCAAGAGGTTACACTATCTTGTTTTGTGTTTTGATGATGACAAACCAAATAAGAGCTATTTGGTACTAATGAATTTGTTCAAGATAAGTTTCAGGTTTGTACCATGTTTGGAGACCATTGGCTTAGCTTTTGCAAGAACTTCTAAGTTTCACATAGCAAGGAAGGCAAATTGCACAATCAAGGAAAGATCATAGAAGAGAAGGCACAAGCAAAGCATTGGATGGCTCAAAGACTTGAAGATTGCTCAAAGAATATTTAATCATTGTATTTTTAGTTTTATAGTTTGTTAAAGAATAGTGGATAGGTTTGAAGCTCTATCACACACGTTTTTTGTGCACATGTTTATTCCAAAATGTTTTCTTATAATTCATACAAAACATTTGTTTACAAGATTTGGCCTACAGATATATATTTGTGTTTTATACAAATCTATGTTCAAACTATTTTTATCAAAATCAAAATCCCCTTTTATTTTCTCTTCAAAATCCTGTTTTTTGACCTGAGCCAGTCGACCGAACGGTCGACCGGACCTATGACAGGTTGGCCGGTCGACCGTCCCAGTCGACCGTGCTCTGGCTGTGCACGTATCTGTGTGCACGTTGTATCGGTCGACCGACCGGTCGACCGACTGTAAGCACCTTGCTCTCGGTTAGATTGGGTCGACCGGGCGGTCGACCGCTGGCCTGCAACGGTCAAATATTTGAACGTGCGGTCGACCGACGGTCGACCGACAGATCCGTTGAACAGTAAACGGCTATTTTCTGGGTGTTTTAAGTTTTGTCTTTTTGTGTTTAAAATTTGATTTAGGGATATTTTTGAATCTAATATACTTAATTAGCCTTAAGTTTGTTTTATCTCTTAACCTAGCCCTCTCCTATAAATAGGGGTGTTTGGGGAGAGATTCATTACAACAATTATTGCTAGAAAATTCAAAAAGTTTAAGGCTTTCAAAAGACTTTGTTTCTTGGTTTTTGGGCTGAAATTCTCTCTAATTTCTGAAGTTTTTTGTGATACTCTGATTGGTCACTAATGTTGCATATTTAATGTCACATTTTCATACTTATTTTAGAATAAAAGCCTGCATTGTCCTAATTATTTGTTTGATTTATTTGCAGGCCCAATCCTTAAGGAGATGAAGAGAAATGAGCCCAAAGCCCACCAAAATTCTGAATTAAATCAGAATTAATTCACACTCAGTAAATCAGGGAAAAATCAAGAGATTGAAAACTGGTTGAGAAGAATCCTCTCAGAATCGATCGGTTGAAGCAAAGATCAAGCAAGTTTGATTCAGATTCTGACTGGATACATTCTAGTATTCGAATCATAACTTTTGCTACAGAATCTCAATTCTGATGATTCAAGATGATTCAGAAAGCAGACTAACAGAGCTACAACTCTTATGTTAATCATTATTTCTAATTCTGTCAGTTGTTAAGAGATATTCAGCAATCAACAAGCCAACAAACAGCAGATCAGAACTGAATATCCACCTCTTCCCTCCATTTCTCCTATAAATACCTGCACTCAAAGGCAAAAGGGGACCATGCAGATTAGGATTTTAGACTAGTTTTTCCATTTCTTAGTTTAGGTTTTTGCTTTTCTTTTCATGTAATTGTACTTTTCATTTATGTAAATAAGAGGAGATCAGACTTTCATCGAAGAAGAAGAATGAAGCTAGAGCTGGAGTGACACCGGTGTAAGATGAATTTCTTTTCTTTGATTGTTATGAGATCGAATCAATGTTTTCTCTTTGTATGTAGTTTCTTTTAGTCTTCTTCTTCTTTTCTACTTTACCTTTCTTTTTGGTACAACTGTCTTCCAAGTGAGTCTAAAGCATCGAAAGAGCCTTGCCTTTGCGAGTGCCACCGATAGCTCATGACGATGGAATTGTGAGTCTCTCTGTATCATTTCATGCTTGCGTATCTTGATGATGTAATGTGGAAGAGACCAACACTCGACTCTTATGGCTATGCGCTGAATGCCTCCAATTCAAGGTAACATCGTAGCTAAGAACTCAAGGTAAGCTTTTGGTGAAAAGAAGGTAAGTTTTATTTCTTTTCGTTCATTTCTGTAAATTAAATCACTTTTACCATCTCTTCCAAATCATTTCTTTCTCCACTTCATTTGTACATATTCGCTTCATTGTTTTCTGATTTCTCCAACTTCTCATCTTCCATTTTCTTTTAACTTTAATATAACTTTCTTTTTCATTTTCATAACTAAAAATAGAGAAGAACCTTCGTTTTATTTTCTTAAAAGATTTCAATAAAGAACTGTAACGCTTCCATCGCAAACCCTCCTTGTGGATCACGACCCGCATAGCCACTTGCTATAGCGGAAGAATTGAGCACTTGCACATTTTTATTATAAGTTCTGAAATTTCGTATTGTTTTGTGCAGGTTTTGCCTCAATCAAATTTTGGCTGCTTAGTTTACAAATTCAAATTTGCTGCAACTTTAATTTTTCTTATATGCCATAACATAAGCCTGCTAATAATCAACAGTAAAATTCGTTGAAAGTTAAAAATTTATTAGACATTTGCATTCTAGGCACAAGTCTTTTCAATTCTTTTACTTTACTGTTGAAGAGAGCTGGAGACAAGGTATGTATGCATAGCATATAGTTTAGGAAACATTCTTGGTGATTTTGCTTTTGAATGCTACTTTCCTATATCTTGCACACTTGCACGAATCAATTCTAAGGGCAAAACCCAAATCAAGATAAGGTGGGGATTTGATCACCCTTCCTTAGCCCAAAACCATCTCCAAGCACTCACTAACCCAAGCCTAACTTAAAATGAGTAGACGTTGGCCCTAGGGACATCTCGGACTCAATTAGGAGATTATCCTAAGGGGAAAAATGTTGGAATCTAACTCTTGCAAAATCAGTGTCTAGGAAAGGGATTGAGGGCCGAAAGCCCGAAGGTTGGTGGTTATTTAATTAAGGAACGTCTTTGACGGAAAACCTCCCACCAACCTTGCCCTGACCTGGCTGATTAGCTTGTGGTTAAAGTCTACATTAGACCTCCCGTGGACAGTCTAAACAGTTAGGAGTCGTCTAGGTCCTAAGTCTACCCTAACTTAGGCTAGAATTTTTCTTTTTTTTTGTTTGTTTATTTGTTTGTTTTTCTTTGTTTGTATTCTATTGTGTGACATGGACTATAATAATAATTTTTTCAACTACAATAATAATCCATATTACACACCGACTTCATTTTCGGATATTATCAACCCGGCATATCATAACTTTGACCACCTAGTGTGCCGGATTGGTCTTATCCGAATCAATATGACCCATACCCCCCATCTAATAACTATAATTTCCATAATGATTTCAACTCTTCACCGAGTCAGTGGGGATTCACCTCCCCCGAGCATAATTTCCAACCACCTTGTCCTCCTTCTCCACCTAGTCCACAGTATTTTCAAGATTCATACTCAGTTCCACCCATCCAAAATAGAAAACCATCAATTTTGGAACGGAGTATGCGTGAGTCCAAACAACAATCACACAAAATCTGATGGACTCACAATTTCAATACCACTTCCAAACAACTCTTCATCTTTTCAACAAGACAATGAACCCATCAACTATGAAAAGATGCTAGAAGCCATGACTCATGCTCAAAATGCTAGAAATCGTGACATAGATATGATGGTCGAATCTCTACGTTCCCACCGTCCTGATGTCACTTACCATTCTGTTAGAGCCGAAGAGTCATGTATTTTGGAAATCAAGATTCTATTCCAGAACAACCTTTTGAACTTGCCCAAACTCCAAATAAAATTGATAGTTTGGCAAGTTATCCCTTGCCTGAAATAGAACTTGAAGATGATCATGAACTAGAACTTAGTGATTCAATTTTATTTCCTGATTCAATAATGACTCCGGTATCTTCACCTGACTTCAATCTTTTCCCGGAGTCAACATTGGATCCTGTACCAATTCATAATGAAATTGAATCACCATCTTTGAGGATCATATTGAACTTGACCAATTATACAATTTTGAAGATCCTATTGACAAATTGGCAAGTTCTCCATTTTTTGATATTGAACTCAATGAGATATGTGACCTAGATTCTCAAATCTGTGATCCAGTTCAACTTTCTGAATCAATCTTGACTCCCGTTTTGTTACCAAACTTGAGCAATATTTTAGAGTCAGTTTTGATTCCCCCACCTATCATTCCTGAACTGGAATCACCCATATTAGGTCACATTCTATTGTTGGAAAATACATGTGGACTGGAGTTTCAACTTCTTGACTTGGACCCAATTTCTGAACCTATTTCGACTCCTGAACCTTTACTTGACTTAAGTCACCTTCCTGAGTCGGTATTAGTTCCTGTCCTTCCTGAGTCCAAGTCAATCATTCTATCATTTCATACTCCATTCTGGGACGAGGTGGTTGACAAATTTGACTCCGAAATTAATTATGGAATATGGAAATTAGATGGGGTCAAATATTTAATAGATCTTTTATGGATTCATCTTTTTAATGGGTTATATTAAAGATATTTCTGGTGGGTTCCTCCGAGACCCAAGAAAAGTTGATTGGGCCGCGTTTCGTGGACCAATCAGACCACCACCGGAACCACCACCATAAGGTAACCTTTTCCTTCCCTGTCGTCTTTTTCATGCATCTATGCATTAATTCATACATTGAGGACAATGCATGAGATAGGTGTGGGGGAGGGTCAAACATAACTTTTCTTTTTCTTTAAAATAAAAAAAAATTAACATTTTTCTTTACTTTTAAAAACTTTTTGAAAAATAGAAACAATATTTTGACTTATTTTTGTAAGAAATTAAGTTAATTTTAAGGAATAGGAAAATCCAAATTAGGATTTCTTATACTTGGTCAAAATAAGATTATTTGTTTGATTTATAGAGTTAGGAAGATAATTTGTCAAAGTAATTTGGTCTTGATCTTTACCTTGATGAAATATGCACACTTCATACACTTACACACTTAGGTTCAAAAACAAAGATTCTTATGCCTTATAAAAATAAATATATATATAAAAAAAAAAGAAAGAAAGAAATAAATAAATCTAATTATTGATTAGCTAGGTGCTTTGGCCTAAGCAAGCCTTAGTATTTACGCGAAAGATGATTAGATAAGTTTGAAAAAAGAAAAAAAATCCTTTGATTAAGCTGGGTATTTGTGCCTAATAAAGCATAAGTATTCACGCCTAAAAGAGGTTCATATAATAAAATCCTTAGTTTTGTGGCCTTGTCTGCTCGAGTCCTTAAGTCCTAGGGGTGTTTTCTCACCTGGTGCCCTAAGACCGTCTGGTTTGGAGTCATCGATTAAAGGCTCGTTACATGGGCAGATTAGAAAGCCTAATAGAACTAAGGAATAATCCCACCAAAATATATATATATATACAAATAAATAAGGCATAAGAGTTAGAGTTAATGAACCCTTAGTCAAAACTTTCACAGTCACAAGTGCATATGACTTAGGGTAAAGTAATAGACTAGATGAGAAGTACAATTTGACTCCTTACTTTAATTGATAACAAATTTTTGAATAGAGACTAAGTTTAGGAATGAAAGATTCGGTTTTCCTATAACTTATAGATTGCTTAGATCTTACAATCATATTTCAAATATTTTTCTCTTTCAAAATGCTTTTCGAAAATACTAACTCTTTATTTCCCTTTCTTTATGGATTTTGTGGGTGCAATCCGCTGAAAACCCTCACGAGACAAAACTCGTCCTCTAGGGGAAACCTAGAGGTTTAACGGCTTGTTGCACATGCTCAGTGCAATCGCGCGACCTGCGAAAGTGGTCTAATAATCTCTAGTATAGTTTAGTTGTTTTGCTCGAGGACGAGCAAAAGATAGGTATGGGGGTGTGATTGGTCACTAATGTTGCATATTTAATGTCACATTTTCATACTTATTTTAGAATAAAAGCCTGCATTGTCCTAATTATTTGTTTGATTTATTTGCAGGCCCAATCCTTAAGGAGATGAAGAGAAATGAGCCCAAAGCCCACCAAATTCTGAATTAAATCAGAATTAATTCACACTCAGTAAATCAGGGAAAAATCAAGAGATTGAAAACTGGTTGAGAAGAATCCTCTCAGAATCGATCGGTTGAAGCAAAGATCAAGCAAGTTTGATTCAGATTCTGACTGGATACATTCTAGTATTCGAATCATAACTTTTGCTACAGAATCTCAATTCTGATGATTCAAGATGATCCAGAAGCAGACTAACAGAGCTACAACTCTTATGTTAATCATTATTTCTAATTCTGTCAGTTGTTAAGAGATATTCAGCAATCAACAAGCCAACAAACAGCAGATCAGAACTGAATATCCACCTCTTCCCCTCCATTTCTCCTATAAATACCTGCACTCAAAGGCAAAAGGGGACCATGCAGATTAGGATTTTAGACTAGTTTTTCCATTTCTTAGTTTAGGTTTTTGCTTTTCTTTTTCATGTAATTGTACTTTTCATTTATGTAAATAAGAGGAGATCAGACTTTCATCGAAGAAGAAGAATGAAGCTAGAGCTGGAGTGACACCGGTGTAAGATGAATTTCTTTTCTTTGATTGTTATGAGATCGAATCAATGTTTTCTCTTTGTATGTAGTTTCTTTTAGTCTTCTTCTTCTTTTCTACTTTACCTTTCTTTTTGGTACAACTGTCTTCCAAGTGAGTCTAAAGCATCGAAAGAGCCTTGCCTTTGCGAGTGCCACCGATAGCTCATGACGATGGAATTGTGAGTCTCTCTGTATCATTTCATGCTTGCGTATCTTGATGATGTAATGTGGAGAGACCAACACTCGACTCTTATGGGCTATGCGCTGAATGCCTCCAATTCAAGGTAACATCGTAGCTAAGAACTCAAGGTAAGCTTTTGGTGAAAAGAAGGTAAGTTTTTATTTCTTTTCGTTCATTTCTGTAAATTAAATCACTTTTACCATCTCTTCCAAATCATTTCTTTCTCCACTTCATTTGTACATATTCGCTTCATTGTTTTCTGATTTCTCCAACTTCTCATCTTCCATTTTCTTTTAACTTTAATATAACTTTCTTTTTCATTTTCATAACTAAAAATAGAGAAGAACCTTCGTTTTATTTTCTTAAAAGATTTCAATAAAGAACTGTAACGCTTCCATCGCAAACCCTCCTTGTAGATCACGACCCGCATAGCCACTTGCTATAGCGGAAGAATTGAGCACTTGCACATTTTTATTATAAGTTCTGAAATTTCGTATTGTTTTGTGCAGGTTTTGCCTCAATCATACTCTCTGATTTAATTTTCTTTTCTCCTTACAAACAAGAGCTTCATTCCTACTCAATATTCTCTAAGGACCTTTGTAAGGGAAGAGATATTTGAAAGAGAGAGTTTGTGGTCTTTTGACTACCAAGGAAATTACTTGTACTTGAGATTGTAGGAGTTGGGTACTCCATTGTATTTGAGATCTTTGTGATAGTGGAAGTAGCTAGAATCCTTCTGGGGAAGGCGGGGAGTAGAGCTGGGTGCTCGAACCTCGATAACATATCCTTGTGTTTGCGATTTGTTTACATTCTTGCACTCCTTACTCTACTTTGCTTGCACTTATTACTTGCTCATCATATTCATTGTCATACTTGCTTGCATTCTTCTTGTGATTCTTGATTGGTGATTGTTGTGACTTTAAATTTATTAATTTGCACCTTGATTAGCATTGTCACCTATTCACCCCCCCTCTAGGTGACTTTTCAATTGGTATCAGAGCTTGGACTCTAGGTTTTGGCTTAACATCCATAGAGAGATCCTTAAAACTTGCTAATCAACATTTTCATTCCATCATTCATACACTAGTAAACATGGCCGATAATATTAAATCCCCACCTAAATTTGATGGACTCAATTTCCCTATTTGGAAGGTTAGGATGACTATCTTTTTGCAATCATTAGGTAGTTTAGTGCTAAGTCTTTGACCAAACCCTATGTAGCACCCGATAGTGATGAGAGCACTTGGACCGACTTCAACTTTAGAGAATATGAGGCTAACTCCAAGGCCCAAAACTCCCTTTTAACCGCCTTGAATGAGGATGACCTTACACGGGTAATTCATTGCCAATCCGCCTATGAGATTTGGCAACACTTATTGGTCACACATGAAGGATTCACAAGTCAAGAGAGCTAAAATAGATCTCTTGAGGTCTCAATATGAGTCATTTAAAATGCTTGATGAAGAATCTATTGATAGTATGATTACTCGTTTCACTAAAATCACTAATGGTCTTTCTTCATTAGGTGATGACATCTCCAACGATCAAAAGGTGCGGAAAGTGATTCGGGCGCTTCCTTCTTCATGGGAGATCAAGGCCACCACCTTAAAGGAGTTGAACGACAAGGACGAGATGGACATCATTAGTCTCATTGGGAACCTAAAGACCCATGAGATGGAGAAGAAGGCAAGAGAAGAAACCACTACTTCAAAGAAGAAATCCATAGCCTTCAAGACTTCATCCACCAATGATGACGATGAAGAAGACGAAGAAGAAGATGAGGAGCTAACTCTACTTGTGCGGAATGTCAAGAGGTTGTACCGAAAGAACAAGTTCAACTTCCGGAGAAAATTCGAAGGCAAAGAGGAACGGAGGATCATTTGCTATAATTGCCGCAAACCCGGACATATCATGGCGGATTGTCCGGAGTTCAAGAAGAAAATGACATCCTCCTTCAAGCCAAAGAAGCCGGAGGAAAAGAAAGCATACAAAGCAACATGGGATTCGGAAAGCGAGTCCGAAGAGGAGGTGGATCAAGCTAATATGTGTTTCATGGCAAACACACCTAAGGTAACCCCTCAATCCCTTGATGATGAAGATGATGAACTAAGTAAGGAAGTTCTAGTACATGCCTTTGTAGAACTTTCTGAAACTTATGATAATAAGAAACTTGAATGCTTAAAATTACAAAAAGAAGTTGCTTTTCTTAAGAATCAACTTGCCATTGTTTCTAAAGAAAAAGATGATATTTCTTCTAATTTCATTTCCATGCAAAAAGAATTTTGTGCCTACAAAAGTTCTTGTAAGGCAAAATCTCCTATTATTGATGAAAAAGAAATTTCTTCTTTTAAATCCAAAATGAATGAATTTGAAAAAGTTTTAAATGATTGTACTTTCAATACTAAGAAACTTGAGGACATATTTTCTAAAAAGCACACTACTCATGCTAAAATTTCACAAGATAAAAATTCTCATGCTCACACCTCTCATGCTAAAGTTTCTCATGCTCACAAATCACACACTCACTATGCTTTTAAATATGGTAGAGTATATAGATTTACATATTGTGGTAAAAATGGACATTTAGCTAAGTTTTGTTATGATCAACTAAATAGAACAAATAATCTAGTTTGGGTTCATGACACTAACCCTAGAGGACCCAAGAAATGTGGGTACCAAAATCAACTCTTAAATTATTTGATGTAGGTACACACCAAAGCTCCAAGACGTAGGGAGCGGTGGTACCTTGATAGTGGTTGTTCAAGACACATGACGTGGGACATCAACAACTTCACAACCCTATCAAGGTACATGGAAGGTGGCACCGTCACCTTCGGGGATGACTCCAAAGGGACTATCATCGGTATAGGTAACATTCAAATTGGTGCATCTCCTATTATTGAAAATGTTGTTTTAGTAGATGGTTTAAAATATAATTTGCTTAGCATTAGTCAACTTTGTGACCGTGGACTTAAAGTTGTTTTTGATAATTCTTCTTGCAAGATTTTTTATGTTAAATCCGATGTTTGTATTCTCACCGTTTTTCGTGATGATAATGTTTATATCATTGACATGCTTAATATTGAGTGTTCTACTAAATGCTTGAATGCTTTTGATGAAAATTCTTGGCTTTGGCATAGAAGATTAGGACATGCTTCTTTTGAACATCTTTCTAGGATTAATTCAAAGGAATTGGTGAAGGGTATTCCTTACTTGAAGTTTGAGAAAGACCGCATTTGTGGTGCGTGCCAACTTGGGAAACAAACTAAGTCTTCCTTCAAACAAATCAAGGATATCATGTCAACTAGGCCTTTAGAATTAATTCATATGGATCTTTTTGGACCAACTAAAACTAAAAGTTTAAATGGAAGTAGATTTGCATTTGTTTTGGTTGATGATTTTTCCCGTTTTACTTGGGTTTTCTTTTTGCAAAATAAAGATCAAACTTTTTCTCATTTTAAGATTTTTCGAAAAAGAGTTGAAAAAGAAAAGGGTTTTCTGATTTTGAGAATAAGGAGTGATAGAGGTGGTGAGTTTATTAACCACTCTTCATGACTTATTGTGATGAAAAGGGAATTAAGCATGAAATGTCTTGTCCTAGAACTCCACAACAAAATGGAGTTGTAGAAAGGAAAAATAGAACACTTCAAGAGATGGCTAGGACAATGATAAGTGAGTATGACCTCCCTCAATATTTATGGGCCGGGGCCGTAAACACCGCATGCTATATATCGAATCGTATTTATTTATGCAAAAATTCTTCAAAAACTTCTTTTGAAATGTATCATTCTAGAAAACCAAATGTTGCATATTTCAAAGTTTTTGGATGCAAGTGTTTTGTTTTAAATACTAAGGATAATTTGGGTAAATTTGATGCTAAGGCTTATGAAGCTATCTTTGTTGGATATTCTTCTACTAGCAAAGCATATAGAGTTTTCAATAGATCTACACTTACCATAGAAGAATCCATGCATGTTAAATTTGAAGAATCTAATGTGGTTGTTGAGAATGTTGTAGAGATTGAACCATTAGGTGAAGACATGGAGAGACTATCCTTGAAGGACTCACCCGCTCAAGAAGAAAAGCAAGAATCTATTGGTGATGTTCAAGAGGATGAAGAGGAAAGCTCTCAACCGCTTCCTAAAGCTTGGAGATACGCTACAAATCATCCTAAGGAGCTCATCTTGGGTGATGCATCTAAAGGAGTCACAACGCGCTCCAAACTCCATGACCTATGTGGTAACTTTGCTTTCATTTCTCATTTTGAACCCAAAGGCATTCTCGAAGCCGAGACGGACCCATATTGGTTGTTTGCCATGCAAGAGGAACTCAATCAATTTGAGCGCAACCAAGTTTGGCACCTTGTTCCTAAACCCCACGATAGACCAATAATTGGTACTAAGTGGATCTTTAGAAACAAGATGGATGAGTCCGGAAATGTCATTAGGAATAAAGCTAGGTTAGTGGCCCAAGGTTACACTCAAGTTGAAGGAATTGACTTTGAGGAGACCTTTGCACCCGTAGCACGGCTTGAAGCCATACGGATGACACTAGCTTTTGCATCTTTCAAAAATTTTAAACTTTTTCAAATGGATGTGAAAAGTGCATTTTTGAATGGTTTTATTAATGAAGAAGTTTATGTTTCTCAACCTCCAGGTTTTATTGATCATGTTCATCCCGATTTCGTTTTTAAACTTGATAAAGCTTTATATGGATTGAAACAAGCTCCTAGAGCTTGGTATGAAAGGCTTTCTAGTTTTCTTATTTCAAATGATTTTATTAAAGGCAAAGTAGACACCACTCTATTCACTAAGCATGTTGATAATGATATATTAATTGTGCAAATTTATGTTGATGATATAATTTTTGGTTCTACTAATGAGCTTTTGTGCAAGGATTTTGAAAAGGTAATGCAACTTGAGTTTGAAATGTCTTCAATGGGTGAGCTCAATTTCTTCCTTGGACTCCAAATCAAGCAATTGCAAAACGGGACGTTCATAAGTCAAGCTAAGTACGCAAAGGAACTTGTAAAGAAGTTTGGACTTGAAGGCTCAAAGACTTGCAACACTCCCATGGCAACTTCAACCAAGCTTGATAAAGATGACCAAGGTAAAAATGTTGATATTAAATTATATAGAAGCATGATAGGAAGTCTTTTATATTTAACGGTAAGTAGGCCGGATATCATGTTTAGTGTGTGTCTTTGTGCTAGATTTCAATCGTGTCCTAAAGAGTCCCATCTTATTGCGGTAAAACGCATTATTCGTTATATTAAGGGCACTATTGGGATGGGTCTATGGTATCCGAAAACCGGAGATTTCTCAATGACGAGTTATTCGGATGCCGACTTTGCGGGTTGTAGAGTAGATAGAAAGAGTACTAGTGGGACATGTCAATTTCTTGGTAATTGTCTTGTTTCATGGTCCTCTAGGAAACAAATTCCGTAGCACTCTCAACCGCCGAGGCGGAGTATGTTGCCGCAGGGGCTTATTATGCACAAGTCCTTTGGATGAAACATAATCTCCTTGATTTTGATTTGCATTTTGATCATATAAAAATATTTTGTGATAATACTAGTACTATACACATGACTAAGAATGCAAATCAACATAGTAAGACCAAGCACATTGAGATTAGATATCACTTTCTTAGAGATCATTTTGAGAAAGGAGATATAGATATTGATTATGTTTCCACGGATTTACAACTAGCCGATATTTTCACTAAACCACTTGATTTTGCTAGATTTTCGTTTATTTGTGGAGAACTTAATGTTTGTGTTATTGATTAAACATGTTTTTCATAACCCTTTTTGATGTATAACAAAAAGGGGGAGAATTAGTTTACATGGACAAAAATAAGTTCATTTGGTCTTGCTTCCATATGAATTTATATGTTTTGATTTTAAGAGTTTTATGAGTTTTTGTTATGAGTCTTGTGTTTTATGAATTTGAGAACTCTTGTATTTTGTGTTTTATTAGTATTGTTTCAATTTGGTTTCAATTGGCATCAAAAGTATGTTTTTGTGTTTTTTATCAATTCTTGTGTTTTTCATATAGCATAATTTGAGGGGGAGTCTTCTCCTCCCCCATATTTTTGTCTATAGCCTATTTGTTTTGTCATCATCAAAAAGGGGAGATTGTTGGTGAAATACACCTAGAGGGGGGGGTGAATAGGTGTAATTGCTAATCTAATGCTCTTTTTAAATTTTACTTAAGTGAGTGATGCAACGATCTCTCAAAACACGACTAAGAGCCGAATACCCCTTGCGAGGTTCTGAACTCCTTCCTCCCAATTCCCCTTAAATGGGTTAGAGGTGCGCAATGCAACCGTGTTGTATTGAGGTGTGATCGAACAATTCCAAGTATGAAATGCGATGATGAAATGCACACAAGTAATATAGCAAGAAATATTGAAAGCAAGTAACATAAACAAGTAAGGATATCACAAATAAAAGTTAGTTCACAAGCAATAGATTGGAAGTAATTTAAAGCAAGAAATTAAGCAAGAAGAACGCCAAGCCAATCGCAAACAAAGTGATTTGTTTCGAGGTTCGAGCCCGTAGCTCTAGTCCCCGCCTTCACCTCCGTGAAGGGTTTCCACTATCCCCTTAGGATCCCGTACAAGTTAGGCCTCCAAAGACCTCAAGCCCGTAGCTTCACCTTACAAAGAAATTCCCCTTAGGAACTTGTCTCCACAAGAACAAAGGATTACAAATTGGTGATCTCAACTAGACCACAACACTCTTTCTCTTTACAAACACTCTCACACTTTTACAACTTCACCTATAGACAGAATATGAAATTTTTGGCTCTATGAAGTGTTTGTGAGAAAAGCTTCAGTTGTAGAGTGATATTAAGAATCAAACAACAACTGAAAATCAAACTTAAAAGAATGGAAATGAAAGCTTTAAACTATTTTTCTCTTTCTCTTGAAAAACTATGAAAACTTGTATTTTTCTTGGTAAATAACTAAGGCCTATTTCCCACTATTTATAGGGAGAGAATAGGTTAAAAACTCTGATTTTTCCAGCTAATATCACCTGCAAAAGCACCCCAACAACCCTCTAAAAAGTCTGTTAAAACAGAAAATAAAACAGTTTTTCAGAACAGCCCAAAGAGGAAAGAGCCGTTGGAGGTGTTGCAGGCCTACCGGTCGACTGCCGGTCGACCGGGACTCTGCTGGCAAAAGAGCCGTTATGGCTCCGGTCGACTGCCGGTCGACCGATCTCAAGAGAGGAAACACAGTTTCCTTCTACCGGTCGACCGACCCAGTCGACCGGAAAGATACAGAGAGCAAACGTCTGTTTTCGGTCGACCGGTATATAGGTCCGGTCGACCGACAGACATGCACAACCTGTGCATGTCCGGGCACAGCAGCCGGTCGACTGGGCCGGTCGACCGGTCTGCCTGGAAAACAGTTTTTCTGGGCAGATTTTAAGATAGAGAATTTGTATAAAATCTTTAAAAATCTGAAGCTAAGTTTTATGCTGAAAATAGTTTATATACATGTATTTAAACAAGTTTTTGAAGATGTAAGCTTTGGGTACATGTATGTATAAACTAAGGCATAAACCTAGAAATAAATATTTTGAAAACATAGAAACATACAAAACAAATGTGTGTGCAAATCCTAGAGCCAAATTTCACATATTCTATCTTTACAAAACTAAACTTACAAACTACAATGGTCTTCAAGACTTCAACTTGAGCTATCTTCGCTTGATCTTCAATATTGCACCTTGAGCCCAATTTGACTTGTCTTGAGTCCAATGTACCTTCCTTTAGGGAAGAATCCATCTCTTTAATATATAAACCTGAAACACACTTAAACAACAATTTATATTAGTACCAATAACTAATATGTTTTGTAATCATCAAATACACTAAACATGGGTTGATTGTAACCTTGGCCAACAATCTCCCCCTTTTTGATGATGACAAACATATGAGTTATTAAACAATAAAAGAGGAAAGAGCTTGGAAAGCTCCCCCTTAAACAATGCTATGTATTTAACATGAATATGAACACTATGTAAACATACATAAGGCATTGAAAAATATCATCACCAAAAAAATAAACTATCATAAGGAATAAAAAACAAACAACATATATTTCCTCCACATATTTTTCCCAAACTTATATTTCTCCCCCTTTTTGTCATACATCAAAAGGGTTAAAAAAAAAATTTAAGACAAAACAAAACAAACATATTAGAAACCAAAACAAAACAACATATTTTAAGTATCAATTTTACATACATTCAATTCACCACAAATAAATGAAAATCTTGCATAATCCAAAGGTTTTGTGAAAATATCCGCAAGTTGAAAATCGTAGAAACAAAATCAATATCTATGTCACCTTTTTCAAAGTGATCTCTAAGAAAGTGATATCTAATGTCTATATGTTTGGTTTTACTATGTTGATTAGCATTTTTGGTCATGTGAATAGCACTAGTATTATCACAATAAATCTTAACATGATCAAAATGTAAATCAAAATCGAGAAGAGTATGTTTCATCCAGAGTACTTGTGCACAACAAGCTCCGGCTGCTACATACTCCGCCTCGGCGGTTGAAAGGGCTACACTATTTTGCTTTTTGGAAGACCAAGACACAAGACAATTGCCCAAGAATTGGCAAGTGCCACTTGTGCTCTTCCTATCTACCCTACAACCGGCATAGTCGGCATCCGAATAACTAGTCATGGTAAATTGGTTAGTTTTCGGATACCACAAACCTAAATCAATTGTGCCCTTAAGATACCTAATTATGCGTTTTACCGCTATTAAGTGTGATTCCTTAGGACATGATTGAAAACGTGCACATAAACATACGGAAAACATTATATCCGGCCTACTAGCCGTAAGATAGAGTAAACTACCAATCATGCTACGAAATAATTTGATGTCTACTTCCTTACCTTGTTCGTCCTTGTCAAGTTTCGTAGTGGTTGCCATGGGAGTCTTTGCTACTTTGGATCCTTCAAGCCCGAACCTCTTGATGAGTTCTTTGGTGTACTTGGCTTGGTTGATGAATGTCCCATCACTACGTTGCTTGATTTGAAGTCCAAGGAAGAAGTTGAGCTCCCCCATCATAGACATCTCAATTCCCTTTTCATGCATGATTCAAAATTCTTGCAAAGTGAAACATTAGTAGATCCAAAATAATGTCATCAACATAAATTTGAACTATGAGGATATCTTGATCTTTATGTTTGGTAAATAATGTTTTATCAACTTTTCCTTTCTTAAAATCATTTGAAATCAAAAATGAAGACAATCTTTCATACCAAGCCCTAGGGGCTTGTTTTAAACCATAAAGTGCTTTATCTAATTTATAAACATAATTAGGGTGTGTAGGATCAACAAACCCGGGGGGTTGTTCAACATACACCTCCTCATCAATATAACCATTAAGAAAGGCACTCTTTACATCCATTTGAAATAACTTAAAATCTTTAAATGAGGCATATGCTAAGGTCATCCGTATGGCTTCGAGCCGTGCTACGGGTGCAAAGGTTTCTTCAAAATCGATCCCTTCGATTTGAGTGTAACCTTGGGCAACTAACCTAGCCTTGTTTCTAACTACATTACCCGATTCATCCAACTTGTTCTTAAAGATCCATTTAGTGCCAATAGTTGGTCTATCTTGGGGCCTAGGAACAAGGTGCCAAACTTGGTTGCGCTCAAATTGATTGAGCTCCTCTTGCATGGCAAGCAACCAATATGAATCGGCCTCGGCCTCGAGGACATTTTTAGGTTCTATGTGTGAAGTAAAAGCAAATTACCACAAAAATCTTGAATCTTAGAGCGAGTGGTTACCCCTTTTGATACTTCACCTATGACGAGGTCCTTGGGATGATGAGGGTTGAATCTCCAATCCTTTGGTAGTGGTTGAGAGTGCTCCTTTTCATTTGCTCGATGTTCATTTCCTTGAGCCTCTTCCACTTTGGCTTCACTTCCATCACCATCCTTTGGCTTGTCTCCCATGGTAGAAGCATCCTCCAAGGTCACTTTCTCCAAACCTTCATCTAAAGCATCAATTTCTACACAATTCTTACAAACTTGTTAGATTCCTCAATTTAACATGAATAGATTCCTCAATAGTCAAAGTTGACCTATTGAAGACTCTATAAGCCTTACTAGTATTTGAGTAACCTACAAAAATAGCCTCATATGATCTAGCATCAAATTTTCCCAAATTAATATTTGTATTTAAAACAAAACATTGCAACCAAACACTTTGAAATAAGAAACATTAGGTTTTCTAGAAAAATACATCTCATAAGAAGTCTTAGTAGTATTTTTACATAGGAAAACACGATTTGCAATGTAACATGAAGTATGAACGGCCTCGGCCCACAAATAATGTGGTAGACCATATTCATTTAACATTGTCCTAGCCATCTCTTGTAAAGTACGATTTTTCCGCTCAACTACTCCATTTTGTTGTGGAGTTCTAGGACAAGAAAGTTCATGTTTTATTCCATGTTCCTCACAAAAAGTGGTAAAGGGAAGGTTAATGAACTCACCTCCTCTATCACTTCTTATTTTAATTATTGAGGAGCCATTTTCCTTTTCAACTCTTTTCTTAAAGGCTTGAAAATGTGAAAAGGTTTGACTTTTATGTTCAAGAAAATAAACCCAAGTAAAACGCGAAAAATCATCTACTAAAACATAAGCAAATCTACTCCCACTTAAACTTTTGGTTTGAGTTGGGCCAATAAATCCATGTGGATTAGCTCTAATGGACGTGATGACATGATATCCTTAATTGATTTGAATGAGGACTTAGTTTGTTTCCCAAATTGACATGCGTCACAAACTCGGTCCTTTTCAAAGTTCAATGAAGGAATACCCTTCACCATTTCCTTAGAGTTAAGCCTAGAAATATGGTCAAATGAAACGTGGCCTAATCTCCTATGCCACAACCAAGAGTCGTCATCGAGGGCTTTTAAACAAGTAATATTACAAGACATATTTAACATATCAATCATGTAAACATTGCTTTCACGAAAACCGGAAAATGCACAAACATTAGAAGTTCTATCAATCACTTTGCATGAAACATTATCAAAAACAACATCAAACCTTTATCACAAAGTTGACTAACACTCAAGAGATTATGCTTGAGGCCATCAACTAAAACTACATTTTCAATTAAAGGAGAGGTGCCAAGTTTTACATTACCAATACCGATGATTTTACCCTTGGCGTCATCTCCGAAGGTGACGGTGCCACCTTCATGATATCTTGATAGGGTTGCAAAGTTGTTGATGTCCCAAGTCATGTGCCTTGAGCAACCGCTATCAAGATACCATAAACCTCTACGTCTTTGAGCTTTGGAAAGTACCTACATCATTTAAACAATAGTTGACTTTGGTACCCAAACTTTCTTGGGTCCTTGAAAGTTAGTGTTACGAACCCAAACATTATGATGTGATGCACTTAGTCTATCATAACAAAAATTAGCTAAGTGTCCTTTCCGTCCGCAATGTGAACATGAGTACACTTTTCTATACATGAATGCATGGTGTGTATGTGAAGTGTGAGCATGCTTTGGGGGTTTACCATGATGCATAGGTTGTGTAGCATGTACATGAGCATGAGCATGAGCATGATGAATATTTTTCTTAGGAGCTTGTTTCTTAGGAAACATATTCTCCATCTTCTTCTTATCAAATTCACTACACTTTTTCAAAACAACATCTAATGAGTCTAATCTTTCCTTAAGCATGGCAATCTCATTAGAGTCTACAAATGGGGTCTTTCCTTTACAAGCAATCTTATATTTTTCAAAATCATTTTTAGTGGAAACTAAAGAAGAATGTAAATCATTATTTTCTTTAGAAAGATTTACAATTTGAATATTAAGAGATTCATTATCCTTTTTCATTTTTAAATATTTCTTCTTTAAGAAATCATAATTACTAGAAAGTTCCATAAAAGCTTCTCCTAGCTCATCCATGGATAAATCTTCATCAAAAGGAGTTGAGGGGGTTACCTTGCTTGTGCTCTCATTTGCCATGAAGCACATATTGGCGGTGTCGATCTCCTCCTCGGATTCACTTTCGTCATCCCATGTTGCTTTCATAGCCTTCTTCTTGTATGGCTTCTTGGATGAAGATGGCTTCACTTGTTCCGGACACTCCGCTACTATGTGTCCCGGCTTTTGGCAATTAAAGCAAATGATCTTCCTTTCTTCCTTGCCTCCTTGCCATCTCCTCCTTCCTTGGTACTTTGCCTTGTTGTACATCCTCCGGACATTTTTGACTAGAAGTGAGAGCTCCTCGTCATCTTCTTCTTCGTCATCTTCGTCGGAGTAGGTAGCATGACTTTTGAAGGCAATGGTCTTCTTTTTGGTAGGTGCCATGTCCTCCCTTGCCTTTCTCTCCATCTCATGGGTCTTCAAGTTCCCAATGAGTCCAATGAGCTCAATCTCATCTTTGTCATTGAGTTCCTTCAATGTTGTAGCTTTCACTTCCCATGATGGAGGAAGAGCCCGGATGATCTTTCTCACCCTTTGATCATTGTTGATTTCTTCACCTAGAGAAGCAAGACCATTAGTAATCTTTGTAAACTTAGTACCATATCATCTATGGTTTCATTCTCTTGCATGCTAAAATTTTCATATTGGGACCGAAGAAGGTCTATCTTGGCCCTCTCACTTGTGATGTCCCCTCATGTGTTACTAGCAAATGGGTCCAAATCTCATAGGCGGATTTGCAATGGATGACTCTAGCTATGTCATCATCATTGAGGGCTTGTAGGAGTGCATAATGTGCCCTAGCATTGGCATCAAACTCCTTGGTCTCATTTCGGACCAAGTAGATTCATCACCGGGGGGTACACTAAATTGTTTAGTCACGGCCTTTGCAACTCGACTACCTAGAGATTGCAAGAAAACGGTCATCTTAACCTTCCATATGGGAAAGTTAAGTCCATCAAACTTAGGGGGTGTCTTAATACCATCGGCCATGTTTACTATGTGGAAATGAATGAAGTGATTAGCAATATAAGGATCTCTCTAAGGTTGTTAAGCCAAATCCTAGAGTCCAAGCTCTGATACCAATTGAAATACACCTAGAGGGGGGGGTGAATAGGTGTAATTGCTAATCTAATGCTCTTTTTAAATTTTACTTAAGTGAGTGATGCAACGATCTCTCAAAACACGACTAAGAGCCGAATACCCCTTGCGAGGTTCTGAACTCCTTCCTCCCAATTCCCCTTAAATGGGTTAGAGGTGCGCAATGCAACCGTGTTGTATTGAGGTGTGATCGAACAATTTCAAGTATGAAATGCGATGATGAAATGCACACAAGTAATATAGCAAGAAATATTGAAAGCAAGTAACATAAACAAGTAAGGATATCACAAATAAAAGTTAGTTCACAAGCAATAGATTGGAAGTAATTTAAAGCAAGAAATTAAGCAAGAAGAACGCCAAGCCAATCGCAAACAAAGTGATTTGTTTCGAGGTTCGAGCCCGTAGCTCTAGTCCCCGCCTTCACCTCCGTGAAGGGTTTCCACTATCCCCTTAGGATCCCGTACAAGTTAGGCCTCCAAAGACCTCAAGCCCGTAGCTTCACCTTACAAAGAATTCCCCTTAGGAACTTGTCTCCACAAGAACAAAGGATTACAAATTGGTGATCTCAACTAGACCACAACACTCTTTCTCTTTTACAAACACTCTCACACTTTTACAACTTCACCTATAGACAGAATATGAAATTTTTGGCTCTATGAAGTGTTTGTGAGAAAAGCTTCAGTTGTAGAGTGATATTAAGAATCAAACAACAACTGAAAATCAAACTTAAAAGAATGGAAATGAAAGCTTTAAACTATTTTTCTCTTTCTCTTGAAAAACTATGAAAACTTGTATTTTTCTTGGTAAATAACTAAGGCCTATTTCCCACTATTTATAGGAGAGAATAGGTTAAAAACTCTGATTTTTCCAGCTAATATCACCTGCAAAAGCACCCCAACAACCCTCTAAAAGTCTGTTAAAACAGAAAATAAAACAGTTTTTCAGAACAGCCCAAAGAGGAAAGAGCCGTTGGAGGTGTTGCAGGCCTACCGGTCGACTGCCGGTCGACCGGGACTCTGCTGGCAAAAGAGCCGTTATGGCTCCGGTCGACTGCCGGTCGACCGATCTCAAGAGAGGAAACACAGTTTCCTTCTACCGGTCGACCGACCCAGTCGACCGGAAAGATACAGAGAGCAAACGTCTGTTTTCGGTCGACCGGTATATAGGTCCGGTCGACCGACAGACATGCACAACCTGTGCATGTCCGGGCACAGCAGCCGGTCGACTGGGCCGGTCGACCGGTCTGCCTGGAAAACAGTTTTTCTGGGCAGATTTTAAGATAGAGAATTTGTATAAAATCTTTAAAAATCTGAAGCTAAGTTTTATGCTGAAAATAGTTTATATACATGTATTTAAACAAGTTTTTGAAGATGTAAAGCTTTGGGTACATGTATGTATAAACTAAGGCATAAACCTAGAAATAAATATTTTGAAAACATAGAAACATACAAAACAAATGTGTGTGCAAATCCTAGAGCCAAATTTCACATATTCTATCTTTACAAAACTAAACTTACAAACTACAATGGTCTTCAAGACTTCAACTTGAGCTATCTTCGCTTGATCTTCAATATTGCACCTTGAGCCCAATTTGACTTGTCTTGAGTCCAATGTACCTTCCTTTAGGGAAGAATCCATCTCTTTAATATATAAACCTGAAACACACTTAAACAACAATTTATATTAGTACCAATAACTAATATGTTTTGTAATCATCAAAATACACTAAACATGGGTTGATTGTAACCTTGGGCCAACAGTTGGCCCAAGAGGTTACACTCTCTTGTTTTGTGTTTTGATGATGACAAACCAAATAAGAGCTATTTGGTACTAATGAATTTGTTCAAGATAAGTTTCAGGTTTTGTACCATGTTTGGAGACCATTGGCTTAGCTTTTGCAAGAACTTCTAAGTTTCACATAGCAAGGAAGGCAATTGCACAATCAAGGAAGAATCATAAAGAGAAGGCACAAGCAAAGCATTGGATGGCTCAAAGACTTGAAGATTGCTCAAAGAATATTTAATCATTGTATTTTTAGTTTTATAGTTTGTTAAAGAATAGTGGATAGATTTGAAGCTCTATCACACACGTTTTTGCGCACATGTTTATTCCAAAATGTTTTCTTATAATTCATACAAAAACATTTTGTTTACAGATTTGGCCTACAGATATATATTTGTGTTTTATACAAATCTATGTTCAAAACTATTTTTATCAAAATCAAAATCCCCTTTTATTTTCTCTTCAAAATCCTGTTTTTTGACCTGAGCCAGTCGACCGAACGGTCGACCGGACCTATGACAGGTTGGCCGGTCGACCGTCCCAGTCGACCGTGGCTCTGACTGTGCACGTATCTGTGTGCACGTTGTATCGGTCGACCGACCGATCGACCGACTGTAAGCAACCTTGCTCTCGGTTAGATTGGGTCGACCGGGCGGTCGACCGCTGGCCTGCAACGGTCAAATATTTGAACGTGCGGTCGACCGACCGGTCGACCGACAGATCCGTTGAACATAAACGGCTATTTTCTGGGGTATTTTAAGTTTTGTCTTTTTGTGTTTAAAATTTGATTTAGGGATATATTTTGAATCTAATATTACTTAATTAGCCTTAAGTTTGTTTTATCTCTTAACCTAGCCCTCTCCTATAAATAGGGGTGTTTGGGGAGAGATTCATTACAACAATTATTGCTAGAAAATTCAAAAAGTTTAAGGCTTTCAAAAGACTTTGTTTCTTGGTTTTTGGGCTGAAATTCTCTCTAATTTCTGAAGTGTTTTTGTGATACTCTCTGATTTAATTTTCTTTTCTCCTTACACACAAGAGCTTCATTCCTACTCAATATTCTCTAAGGACCTTTGTAAGGGAAGAGATATTTGAAAGAGAGAGTTTGTGGTCTTTTGACTACCAAGGAAATTACTTGTACTTGAGATTGTAGGAGTTGGGTACTCCATTGTATTTGAGATCTTTGTGATAGTGGAAGTAGCTAGAATCCTTCTGGGAAGGCGGGGAGTAGAGCTGGGTGCTCGAACCTCGATAACATATCCTTGTGTTTGCGATTGGTTTACATTCTTGCACTCCTTACTCTACTTTGCTTGCACTTATTACTTGCTCATTATATTCATTGTCATACTTGCTTACATTCTTCTTGTGATTCTTGATTGGTGATTGTTGTGACTTTAAATTTATTAATTTGCACCTTGATTAGCATTGTCACCTATTCACCCCCCCTCTAGGTGACTTTCAGCGCCTTGGTGCGGCTGAGACGCGGCCAAAATTCTGCTTTTCAATGGCTTGTCTTTTAGTGATTTTTAGACAGCCTACATCCTCATATTGTATATTACTTGGGATTGTTTGCTAACTTTAGTTTTCAACCAAGAGAGCCAACGCGGCACCTCAACCCATTCAAGGGGAATCTTGAGGGGTTAGTCCAGAGCCCTTCAAAGGAAATTCGGCTACACTCTTGTGTTAAACTTGGTGTTTAGTGTAATAGTTTAGTTTAGGTCATAATAGTTCTTATTTTCACATTATTTGTCATTAAGTGACCATTAGATTAGCCATCACTTATTCATCCCCCTCTAGGTGAACTTACAATTGGTATCAGAGCTTGGTACTCTGATTTGGGTCTTACAACCTAGAGTTAAAGATCCTCATTTTTAGGCTAATCACAATATTTGTACACACACCATGGATTTCATGTCACCTCCCACTTTTGACATTCTTAACATCCAAATTTGGAAGGTTAAGATGTCCTTGTACCTCAAGGCCCTAGGCATTCATGTTTATCTTGCCACAACTAATGATGCATATTGTTTAAATGGTAAGAATATTGAGGCTAATGCAAAAGCCCTACATGCTTTAAGATCTACCCTAAATGATGATTATTTATCTAGGGTTGCTAATCTTGATTTGGCTTTTGTAGTTTGGAACACCCTCATCTCCCTTGGTGAAAATGAATAATACTATGTTGGGAGCGATTCGGATGTTGGAAGTGACGTCTCCAACAGTGCTATATGGTCCAGGGGATAATCCCCTTGAGGTAACTACCGAATCTGAGGATGAGGATAATAACATGTCATATGAAGAGCTTTCTACATTTTGTCAATTATTGCTTGAAAAATATGACATGATTAAGAAAGATAATAAAAATTTGAAAAAGAAATTTGATTGCATGCATATAGAACACGATTCATTTAAATCTAACATTGCATGCTTAGAAAAAGAAAATAAAGATTTGAAAAATGAGAATGTTTCCTTGATTTCAAATTAATGATCTTTGTGAAGGAAACACCTGTTTGAAAAATAAAATTGATTTGGTGGAAAAATAAAGGAAGTTGTTTATCAAGAAAATAAGTCTTTAAAAGAAAAATTTATGAAAAAGAAAAGATTTTGTTTCGAAAAAGAAAAAGAAAATGATTCTTTATCTCATCATGCTTTACATGCCACCACAATGAGATAAAAGTTTTGAAAAATAAAATGGATTATTTGAGCTCAACTTTGAGCTCGTGTGCGTTCAACCATTCTAGATTGGAGTCTTTGTTTTCAAAGAAACAAACTCCACACATTCATGCACATCATCATGCTTATGTTGCACATCATGATCACACTCACACACATAAGCATTCTAAGGTATACATGTGTACACATTGTGGCCGCAAAGGCCATTTAGCAAAATTTTGTTATGACAAGTTGCATCATTTTAATTTTGCTAATAATAAAAAATTTTGGTTCCTTACAAGACTAACCCCAAAGGACCCAAGAAAATATGGGTACCAAAATCTCCACCTTGTGTATTTGATGTAGGTGAGGGATCTTACAAAACGTGAGAGATTTGGTGCCTTGATGGTGGGTGGACTTGAACTAAAAGGACACATATTTGGAGCACCGCTATCAAGGAGGTTTTGGTGGGAAAGACCACCATGCTTGGAGCTTTGGAGTTGGTAACAATTTCTAAACTCCTACTTTTTATGTTCATGCTTTTTACATTTATCATATTCATAGCATGTTCATGTTTTGTGTTCTTATGTGCTTCATGTGGTAAAAACATGCTTAGATGTAGTTTTTATCAAAACTTGTATTATTCATGTACAAATAGTGAGTTACATTTGATTCATATATATTTGCACTTCATGCTCATTTGTACCCACTATATGCACATGTATAGGCTAGTTTTGATGATTCTCTCATTTATACATGCTTTGCCAAATTTTATGATTTTACTTCATGTATATGTATTTTTAATTCAAATCTAACAAATATACATGTATACCCGTGAGTCTCTTGCCTTCATACAAATACAATTGATAGACTCTTTTAAGTTTGGGATATGTATGTGTATTGTTAGGATTAGATAAATCATACATATACCTAGAAGTGTGCTTTGTTTTTATGAAAAATGAATGTTCATGTTTGATTGATAAAAAAAAAATGATACTCACACTTTTTGAGCTTCAATGTCTTTTTTCATGAAAATGCTATTTACATGACTTTTGAACACTCACATTTTATTTATTTTGTCATGACTTAGTTTCATGGACACATTTTTGAGCTTTATAGACTATGAGTGTAAAATTTTGTGCATTTAGTTTTGTTTCATGAAAACATATGATTTATTGTATTTTGAAGGATCTTCAACTAGTTTTTCAAAATCAATTTATACTAGTTATTTATTCTTCAATGTTTATGAGATATACACATGATCCTATTATTTTTTCAATTGGTATCAATTTGATTCTATTCTTGTATATTCTCATGTTTTGTTTTTCTTATGTATGTATGTATCAATTTCAATTGGTATACTCATTTTTCATACATATATATGATTTGTTTTGTGCTTGAGTTAAATCGATTTATATGTTTAAAAGCACAACTTTGTTTATGCTAAGCTTACTTCAAATTTTTTTTTAGCTTATGCATTATGTTTTAAAATTGGTATCAAAATAAAAAATTCATGTTTATTTGATATCTCAAGATTTGTTTTATTAAGAAAAATTCAAATTTTGTTTTATAAGAAAAATCAAAAGATTTTTGATGTGTATTGCCTATATGGAAGGAGAGCTTAACATCTCTTCTACATATAGATTCATGTTGAGTGTATTGTATATTGAGGAGCTTGACAACTCTTCTTTATGTGGTACACGTGTGTAGGGGGAGCTTCACATCTCCTCTTATGATTACATAATATGTGTTATGTGAATTGGGGCTTGTCATCCCTTCTTCATGTAATGCATATGTGTAGGAAAGCTAACTTAGCGTCTTCCTCTTCATGAATGTATATCGCATATAACCTTTCTTGATTGATTTGGTTTACCCCTTCTTTGGTTCTTTGTTTCGGACAAAAAGGGGAGAAAAATTTGATGATTTTGTTTTACTTTAACCCCTTTGTTGATGATTGACAAAAAGGGGGAGAGGTATTTGGTATATATGCATGCTTTTGTGGTTAAAGGATTTATGTTTATGCATATATGTCTTTGTTTTGCAAATAGGAGAAAAAGAATTTGATTTGTTTTATACTTGTTAGCATGTTTATCTCCTTGATTTGCATACATGTCATATGCTTCACTTCCATATTATATTGTTTATTTGTTATGCATGAGTTAAGGGGGAGCTTCTTTGAAGCTTTACTTTAATTCATGCATATATAACTTCATGAGTTTTGTCATCATCAAAAAGGGGGAGATTGTTGGCCCGAAGGCCCATCACTCTAGTTTTGATGATGATTAACTCATGTAGTTATAGTACTAATGATCTTGTGTTTAATTAGTGACAGATTTATAATCAAGATCTTAGTAGGTGCATAGCTTCAACAAAGGATTTAAAGTCAAGTTTTGGAGCTAGCACGATGTTTGGACCAAGTCAAGAAGGCTTCAAATGAAGACTTCAAGATGATGAAGACTTGAGTCTAGGTTTGTTTTTAGAAGATTTTATTTTTAGATAAATGTAAAGGATAGAGTAGTTGGTGGATTGCTCAAGTATACCATGCACACACACTCTTGATTTAAGTTTGTTTAGAAAAGAATTTTTATTTTGGAAAAATACTATTTTGGTTTTTGGTATTCTAGTTTATATGTTTTAACCGAAACCATATTTAGACCTTAATGTCAAAAAACATAGATATTTCACCATGTTTGTGTAGTGGATCATATCCATACACTCTATGCTTAAAATGAGTTTAAATATCTTGTTTTTGTATTTACTGAAGTTTTGGAAAAACAAGTTTTAGAAAAATCAAGTTTTGGAAAATACTGTTTTTCATTTGAGCCAATATTTTCAAGTTACAAAAATAGTCCAAATCATTTGTAACATGCCTTGATTTTGTGCAAGCATGTTTGTTTATCAAAGTATATTGGTAAAACTATTTTTGTAGATTTTTCAGTATTTTATGGGATTTTATTTCAATCAAAAAGACCAAGTTTTAAATCCCTTGTAGTTCTATCCTTGCTGTAGCCGGTCGACCGACCCGGTCGACAGACGTGCACAGACGTGCACGCCAGTTCTGCAGGAGAGCCGGCTGACCGACCCGGTCGATCGTCCAGAGAGCTCTGCTATCTGGAAAGGCCCCGGGCGGCCGAGCGGCCGACCGACAGAGAGACTTGCTCTCTGTATCCTGGCTCGGTCGACCGGCCAGTCGACCGATGGCACAACGGTCTGAAATATGACCGTTGGCCGGACGACCGGGCAGTCGTCCGACAGGCCTGACAGACCCCAACGGCTAGTTTTTCTTAGCCTATAAATTTGGGGGTTTTGGCATTGTTTTTCACCAAGATTTTTGGAGACTTTTAGAGCCAGTTTTTCCTACTCTTTTCAGAGGTTTTTCTTCACAAAATTGAGGGCAAATATTTCCAATCAAAAGGAAAGTTTTATCAAGAGTGTAAAGAGAATTTCTTGAGTTTTCCTCCACCATCTCTTTCCTTGTTTTCTCACACAAACACTTGAGCAACCAATTGATTATTCATCTTATAGGAGTGTTGTAGTGAGATAGTTTTTAGGTGATCAAAGTGTTGCGATCACCAAAGACTTGTTCTTTGTTTCTTGAGGAGGTGGATGAGTGCGTTCGCGGTTGTTTCGAGTTCGTGTGTGAACTCTTGTTTGAGGTGCGGCCTCGGTGAGCCGGTGGGCTTGCGGTGTGTACGGGACTAGAGAGTCCGAGGGATTGTTGGTGTTGCGGCACCGAGGAGTGATCCATTGGGATCAAGCATAGTGGAAATCCTTCGTGTGTCGAAGGCGGGATGTAAAGCAAGTGTGCTCGAACCTCGAAACAAATCCCTTGTGTTTGCGATTGCTCACTCTCTCTCTCTCTCTCTCTTGTTATATCTTGCATGCTTTATTGTCTATCTTTATATGCTTGATATATTCATTGTGCTCATATTGTATATTGCTTGGGATTATTTGCTAACTTTAGTTTTCAACCAAGAGAGCCAACGCGGCACCTCAACCCATTCAAGGGGAATCTTGAGGAGTTAGTCCAGAGCCCTTCACAGGGAATTCGGCTACACTCTTGTGTTAAACTTGGTGTTTAGTATAATAGTTTAGTTTAGGTCATAATAGTTCTTATTTCCGCATTATTTGTCATTAAGTGACCATTAGATTAGCCATCACCTATTCACCCCCTCTAGGTGAACTTACAATTCACTTATCATGGTCCTAACCATCTCTTGAAGTGTTCTATTTTTCCTTTCTACAACTCCATTTTGTTGTGGAGTTCTAGGACATGACATTTCATGCTTGATTCCCTTTTCATCACAATAAGTCATGAAGAGTTGGTTAACAAACTCACCACCTCTATCACTCCTTATTTTCAAATCGAAAAACCTTTTTCTTTTTCAACCCTTTTACGAAAAACTTTGAAATGAGAAAATGTTTGATCTTTTTGTTCTAAAAAGAAAACCCAAGTGAAACGGGAAAAATCATCAACTAAAACAAATGCAAGTCTACTACCATTTAAACTCTTAGTTTTAGTTGGTCCAAAAAGATCCATATGAATTAATTCTAATGGCTTAGTTGACATGATATCCTTGATTGGTTTGAAGGAAGACTTGGTTTGTTTCCCAAGTTGGCACGCACCACAAATGCGGTCTTTCTCAAACTTCAAGTAAGGAATACCCTTCACCAATTCCTTAGAATTAATCCTAGAAAGATGATCAAAAGATGCATGTCCTAATCTTCTATGCCAAAGCCAAGAATTCTCATCAAAAGCATTCAGCATTTAGTAGAACAATCTAATTAAGCATGTCCATGATATAAACATTATTGTCACGAAAACCGGTGAGAATACAATCATTGGTTTTAACATCAAAAATCTTGCAAGAAGAATTATCAAAAATAATTTTAAGTCCACGGTCACAAAGTTGACTAATACTAAGCAAGTTATGCTTCAAACCATCAACAAGAACAACATTTTCTATAATAGGAGATGCACCAATTTGAATGTTACCTATACCGATGATAGTGCCCTTGGAGTCATCCCCGAAGGTGACGGTGCCACCTTCCATGTACCTTGATAGTATTGTAAAGTTATTGATGTCCCATGTCATGTGTCTTGAACAACCACTATCAAGGTACCATTGCTCCTTACGTCTTGGAGCCTTGGTGTGTACCTACATCAAATAATTTAGGACTTGATTTTGGTACCCACATTTTCTTGGGTCCTAAGGAGTTAGTGTCATGAACCCAAATAAGATTATTTGATCTATTTACTTGGTCATAACAAAACTTAGCCAAATGTCCATTCTTACCACAATAAGTACATCTATACACTCTACCATATTTAAAAGCATAGTGAATGTGAGATTTGTGATCATGTGTGAATTTAGCATGAGTGTTGTGTGAAGTGTGAGCATGAGGAATCTTGACATGAGAATCTTTAGCATGAGAAGTATGCTTTTTAGAGAACATTTCTTCAAGTTTCTTAGTGTTAAAAGCACAATCCTTCAAAACCTTTTCAAAATCAACAATTCTAGTTTTTAAAGAAGAAATTCTTTTTCATCAATTTTAGGAGATTTTGCTTTACAAGTAACTTTGTAAGCACTAAATTCATTTTGAGTAGAAATGAGATTGGAAGAAATTTCATCTTTTCTCTAGAAACATAGCAAGTTGATTTTTAAGAAAAGCAACTTCCTTTTCCAATTTAGAACATTCAATTTTTTTATTATCATAGGTTTCCGAGAGTTCAACAAAAGCATGTACAAGAACTTCTTTACTTAATTCATCTTCTTCATCAGGGGTTGTGGGTTACCTTTGGTGTGTTTGCCATGAAACACATATTCGTCGTGTCCACCTCGTCTTCGGATTCGCTTTCCGAATCCTATGTGGCTTTGTAGGCTTTCTTTTCAACCGGCTTCTTTGGCTTGAAGGAGGAAGTCATCTTCTTCTTGAAATCCGGGCAATCCGCCATGATGTGTCCGGGCTTTCGGCAATTGTAGCAAATGATTCTTTTCTCCTCTTTTTCTTCAAACTTCCTTCTAAAGTTGAGTTTGTTCTTACGATACATTCTCTTCACGTTTCACACAAGAAAAGAGAGCTCCTCATCTTCTTCTTCATCTTCTTCTTCGTCATCAAGAGTGGAGGAAGACTTGAAGGCTATGGACTTCTTCTTTAGAGGAGCGGCTTCTTCTCTTGCCTTCTTTTCCATCTCATAAGTCTTCAAGTTTCCAATGAGACTAATGAGGTCCATTTCGTCCTTATCATTCAACTCTTTCAAGGTGGTGGCCTTTATCTCCCATGAAGAAGGAAGAGCCCTAATCACTTTTCGCACCTTTTGTCATTGAAAATATCATCACCTAAAGAGGAAAGAGCATTGGTGATTTTAGTAAACCTTGTAATCATGCAATCAATAGATTCATCATCAATCATTTTAAAAGATTCATATTGGGACCTCAAGAGATCTATCTTAGCTCTCTTTACTTGTGATGTCCCCTCGTGTGTGACCAACAAATGTTGCCAAATCTCATAGGCGGGATTGGCAATGTATTACCCGTGTAAGGTCATCCTCATTCAAGGCGGTTAGGAGGGAGTTTTAGGCCTTTGAGTTAGCCTCATATTCTCTAAAGGTAAATTCGGTCCAAGTGCTTTATCACTATCGGGTATAACATAGGGTTTTGGTCAAGGATTTAGCAACTAGGCTACCTAAAGATTGTAAGAAAATAGTCATCCTAACCTTCCAAATAGGAAAATTAAGTCCATCAAATTTAGGAGGGGTTTTGATGTTATCAGCCATGTTTACTAGTGAATGAATGGATGAATGCAAATGTTGATTAGCAATTTTAAGGATCTCTCTAAGGATGTTAAGCCAAACCTAGAGTTCAAGCTCTGATACCAATTGAAAATCACCTAGAGGGGGTAAATAGGTGATAATGCTAATCAATGCACAATTAAAAATTTATGATGCAACTCACACCCAAAACAAGTGAATATAGCAATGAATGTAGAGAGCAAGTAATAAGAGTAATGAAAGTAGAGCAAGAAAAAAGAGCAAGTAAACCAAACGCAAACACCGAGAATTTTTCCGAGGTTCGAGCACCCAGCTCTACGTCCCTGCCTTCCCCAGAAGGATTTCTAGCCACTATAACTTCACAAAGAGATTACAAATACACCGGAGTACCCAACTCCACAATCTCAAGTACAAGTTCTCTCTTGGTGATCAAAAGACCACAAACTCTCTTTTGTAAAATTCTCTTCCCTTACAAAATCCTTGTAGAATAATGAGTAGGATTGAAGCTCTTGTATGTAAGTGGAAAAGAAAAAGAAATCAGAGAGTTTTGAAAAACACTTCAAAAATGAGAGAGATTTTCAGCACAAGAACCAAGAAAAGAACTCTTTTGAATGCCTTAAACATTTGAAACTTTTGCAAATTTTTATTATTTTGAACCTCTCCCTAAACATCTCTATTTA